>CALNXK010000628.1:0-72500 GCA_942486035.1 Porites lobata | reverse complement strand
CAGTGGATTATTGATCCGGCGCCTCGAAACCCTGGGAAAACGCGTGTACATCGGTGCCCAATTCTAGTATCCAAGTGCAAGGTGGACATTGTACAGCACCCTAGCTGAAGAGTTTTGTGATAGGTACCGGAAAGCGAGTGTGTTTATTCACCGGGGGGGGGAGGGGGCGCAGGGCATGGGGTGGGATTTGATTGTTTTAGTTCGCCCTGGGGTGGGGCATTGACTGATCTTCCTCTCCCGGGGGAGGGGATATTTGAACCCGCAGACTCGGACAAAGACTGAGACCAATCATGGACCGATCATACGTTTCCCACTGCACTCAATGGGCTGTAAGGTCTGGAAATCATGGAAATCAGTATAAGGTTAATGCTTAATACAGTAAGTTTTGAAATGCACGGGGCTAAAAATTTTTTGACACAGTGTTGTCGCATTTCAAAATAAAAGATGTCAGTTATTGCTTTTACTAGAAACCTGAACATATGTGGAAATAAAGTTGATGGCAACAGACTCCAGAGCATTTGATAATCCCGATTTTAAAAAGATGTGTATAGATGATCCTATTTTGCAATTGTTCTAACAAAAACAACTACGAAAGCTATATTAAATTTCAAACTTACAAAATGACTGGACTGCCTTCTAGAGTCTTCGTTGAATTTGCTATTTAGTGAAATTCTACGCAGTGTAACTCAGATTTAACGTATAATTAGAGCTGTATCAGATTTTAACAGAAACTGATGTATCTTTGACTGAATTGCAGCAAAGTTAACAAATTTGTCTGCATCTGACTGGAATGATTTACCCGTGGGCAGGGAATATGACGGGGAATTTTTGAAAAATGTCATATCCCCATCGCATGCCCTGCCTTCCCCCAAGCCCCCCTCATTCTGTCCATGGCACAAATTCTTAGTTTCTCAAAAAATCAGTTTCCTTTTCTTTTTACATATAAACTACTACTTTAAGCCGAACATATATACAAATCCACACCCTTGACGCCATAAAAGTGGTTAGGATATTCCCCACACCCCTTAGATTTTCGACGAAAGGAAAGTCTAAACAAGCTATAGATAAACACTACCCCAAATTCCAGGACTCGAAAACCTTCACCATAGCAACTGATGGTTACAAGTGGTTTAAGGCCTGGGACTAAGGGGTTTACCTGTGGAAAATGAATTATTGGCTATAACTTCGGCATAGATAATGGCAATGAATCAAAATTTGGCACACATAAAGAACTCATCGTCCTTAACATTTTAAAACGTATAAATATTTTGTCACTATGGTATATCACGAAACCATTTAGCTAAAAATCGTAAATTATTGAGCAACCGGTGGCCAGTTTAAAAAAAGAAATCAAGCAATAACATTTTTCTAATTCATAATAAAATATTTCTAGCACTTCCAGTTTAGAATGACCGTCCATTGCACTTCAATAAAAAAATCATAAGGAAATTTATCATTTTAAATACCCAAATTTAATCTTGAATTTAAATTCAAAACTTTAATTTCAAACTTCGCGTACATTCATTTGAAACGTAGAAAGTTACTAGGTATGTTTATCCTCTTTCAGACATGTCAATTTGTTTATCCTAACAATTTTAATTTTTGCCACCAGTTGTCCAATTTCCCTTATTCTAAACGTTAGTTAAGGCACAAGAAACCCTCAAGATATACTTTTGCGGAAAAAATTCATTTGGTTCTAGGTCTCCTAGCGAGATATATTGCCAATCATTCTTATGCTCAGAACACACCTTTGACCCAGGCATTGAAATAGGTATGTGCCGCTGTGAAGGGTATGGTTTTAAAGCAGTTTACTCTGGGATAGGGTATATAAATCAGAGAGTTTAGGTCTAGAATAGGGTATCATTTTCCAGGAAACTGATCAATTGGTTGAAGATTTTAGTCTAGCCTAGGGAAACCGAGAATTGCCAGTCAAAAATATGAAAAAATCAAATCGGTTTTGATGTAGTTTCTGGAAAACAGCTACTCTGGGATAGGGGGGGGGGTGATTTTCGGAGTTTAGTCTAGTATAGGGTAGCAAAAGTCCATTGAACGAGCTCTAGTATTGGCTAAGGGTTCCAGGATCCCAGCGGCACATTCCCACCCAAAAATCCCTAAAGTATATCCCCCCCGTATTGAAACCCCTCGAGGTTCATAAAATTTTCTCAAAAAGGAAGGAGAGATTCTGGTACAAATCGGTCATCTCTTCCATCTCAAAATTTCACGACCGAGTATAATGGCTGTTAACCAAGTCTAATAATATGTGTTCTTAGCAGTGAACTTTTCATAAAGGTGATCTCGTAACTTGGTAAGCCCAAAGAAAAACAAATGCAGTAAAGGTAAAACCACGAGCAGAAAAAGGACCAAAAGGCCTGCAATTCTCGGTTCGAGGTGGTTGTAATTCAATGGTTTGTAGATGTATTGCTTCCCTTCAACGTTGGTCCCACCCAATAGCCAGTAAATGACAGAGAAAAGGATATACACAATGAAGTACAGAAAGACATAGAAGCAATGGATCAGACGGACTGGGATGCGGCTTAGCCACATGTCGATAACCATGAATACGGAATTTAGCAGATGCTTTGTAATGTTGTTTGCATCGACTTTTTCATTGCCCTTGAGCACCGTCCAGTACCCCACCGTCACAAACAGGCCGCCTGTAGATGAGATTATGTGTAGGAGCCAGAGTAACTTGTGTTGCCACTGCAAAGCATCTTTCTCTCGTGCGCTCACAAGTGGTTCATCAACTTCGTCTCTGGACTCCTCTGCCATCTCCAACGCTGATGTCTCTTTTCCCCGTTTCTTTTTCACGTCTTTGAATAAGGCAATACAGGACAGAACCGTTGCCACAATAAAATAGACGTTTAGCAGAGTAAAAGTCCAGTTTGTAAGGTAGATGAAAAGTTTACCACCACTCCTGCAAATGTTGTAGATGAGCCATGCAAAAATGTAAACTAGGACGATGAGGCGATAGGCAATGAATACTGGTAGTGGAAGCCACTACAGAAACAAAAGCAATCATTTCAGCAACATTACGGCTTCATTTCCTAAATTGCCGGCCATGAAATAAAACATGGTTAGTAAACTTAAGTTTAAGAAAACGACACAAATCTCCCTGTTAACATGATTATCACTTCGTCATTTGAACAAAAACAGGGTCGGTATGGTCAACCAAGGCAGTAAACTTTCCGTCCCTCGGCCAGTACTCTGTAGCTCTATCTAGTTCCTAATGTCTCAATAAAATCAGCCTTTAGTTACTTTTGTGGTGAAAGAATGTCTTGATTATAATATTGAACAAGAGAACAAATGACCAAACAGTTACAACAATTTTATATCTCTCCTCGAATTTCGAATCACTGTGAGCGATCGAACTTTAAAAATTCTAGATCATTGAAAAAATGTTCTCCTGCAATGAGTGTGGGTGTTGAATTTGTATAGATTGATTGGTAGGTTTTCAAGCGCACTGCAAATAAACGTATCGACTAATATAGGGAAGAAGATACTAGATAGGTGGGGTTCGCTGCAGTAAGATACTAATGGCCATGGTTAATAGGCACCGTCTCCTTCTTCCTCCCTCATCAAATAAGTTTGACCGATTTTTCATGGCAGAGAACCAAGGTTTTAAACAAGTTTATAATTACACAAAGCAAAACGAAAACTTTGTATTTGAGCCGGGAGCATGACTAATTATCTATCCAGCTGTAAATGTGTGAATTAAAGAACATTAAAAGTGAGTCAAATTGCCAATTTTTATGCTGGAGACACAAACCTTTGAGTCACTGAAGTCCCGACAAACCAAATGCCACAGCCTGAAATGTTTTAATTGAAATTCTTCCCGAAACATGCTTATAAAAGAAGCTCTGATCGACGCTTACATACGTGTCGTTCCCTTGCTTTAAAGGAATAATTTGCATTTATTTATATTTTCTTTAACTCATGTCAAGACAGAATGCTAATTCAAAACCCACTTAGCCGCGCAAATTCTGTACTATTATTTTTAAAAGCCCTGTTTTAAGATGACTTAGTAGTTAGTAGAACTTTGAGATGTGGAGAATTTACCGATGCCTGCAAAATTTAGCGACCTGGACCGTTTTTTTAAATACTATGGTTCAAGGTATTTGATATATAGAGGATATTACATGGTCGCGCGGAGATACGAAATTTCTCTTCCATTCGAGTGCATGGTGACGGGAGCCCATAGCCCGGAGCGAGCAACTTCCATGCGCTCACGTCACGGCGTTTTCGCGGATTAGTTTGTTTTTAGAACGGTTTTGGCGCGAATTTTGAATATCTTTTAAATTCGACAATCAGTCTGCAAAACCTATACAGACCTAAAAATGATCATTTTTTTGCATTTTAATAACGATTAGTTTTCCTTTTTTACATCTTATATGCTTCGATGCGCTCGAAGATTTGGTGGAGATTCTATTTTCGAGGAAAAATGTGCCCTAAAATGTGTCTTGAAATAAACTGACCCGTAAAAAGATCTAAAAGCGCCGTGACTGATAGGCCTGGTATGGGTGTTGCTCGCTCCGGTTTATAGGCTCCAAGTGGTGCCACCTCCCTAAGTTTTTTTTCTGATTTCTTTTTTCCCAGACGCGAAAAAATCAGAACCTGGGCCCGGTTACATAAAACGTTCGTAACAACTACGGGTACACGTACGTGCACTCGTAACTTAAGTCAGTTGCATGAAATCACTTAAGTAGTCCACTTAGGGAATTCACTTAAGTGGTTGCACTTACCACGGCAAAAAAAGTGGCATTTTCCCACTGAGAAAACGCGCGGTGAATTAACGAAGAATGCGCAATTTACCCGCATTTTCTGAGATTCACCAAGCGGAAAATCCTTCGTTTTCCAAACGTTTTCACTCCGGTTAATTCGAGTATTCGTTCCATTATCCATCAGTTTTCCGATTCAGTGAACGCCGGTAAACATGCGTTTGCTGACGTTCACCGATCGGTTAACACTCGCTGAACGTCTTGTATTCCGGCATTTACCCTGAGTTTTCAGACGGGAAAACCTTGAGTTCACCGCAGTTAACGAGTGAAATCCTGCCTTTTGCGGACGTTTTCCGGCGTTTTCCGAAACGGTGAATACCGCTGAATCCAGGAAAATCGCATGTATTCCAGCGTTTACCGATCGCTTACCGTTAGGAAAACTGCGCGTTATTCCGACTTTTGCAAGCAGTTTTCTTGCGTTTTCTTTCATTTTCCGTGACAGTGAATTCAAGTAAATTCAAGAAAACTCGCGTTTTCCAGCATTCACTGATAAGTTCAGGCATGGAAAACAGATTGTATTCCAGCGTTAGCGGTCGTTTTCTACTAGTTTTCTGGCGTTCTCAAGTACAGAAAATTCGTGTGAAGTTAGGAAAACGCAAAATTTTCCCGCGTTTCCCGCTATATCTCCTTTGGAAATTGCTTTTGTTTCAACAATTTGCTTTTTCCTCCCGTGTTTTCAATGGTGTTGTAACGTTCAGTATTAATTTAATTCAGACAGGGAAAATATCTTGTATGTCATAGCTTTTCCGTAATTCCCACTCGGCAATTGAGGTCCTCTGGTTATTACTGTTTGTAAATGCGTGTAAAACTCAAGGGAGTAAAATGTTTCCTTCCCACTTACTTATAAAGAGTGCACAGATGAAAAGAACCAATATATGAACTGTAAATTCTGAACATTTATTTACATGGCATTGCATACATATCATACCCTTAGTGTTACAGTGCTCGCAGTCTAATTCTATAAATGAAATTGTCAGAAGATGTGGTCTTCAAAATTATAACCTAGCTTACACTAAAGAAAAACATTGCTAACATTCTACATTGAGAACTCTCGGGCTGAACTCTATGCGAAGTGGAAAAACAAAAAAAAAACAGTCTGAAGTCCAACAAAATCTAGTTCTTGCATTAATACCTTATAATGAAGTGACAATAAAGTGTATGATGTGATGCACATCAATTTTGACATCAAACTGAATACTGGGTAACAAACATTATGCGGTTAATTCCTAAGATGCAAAAAATTATTTACATTTAAAGAATAGAAGCTGTTCACAATTCATTTTTTGGAAACAAATTTGCTTAAGGAAATCAAAGATTGCAGATTGAGTAATATAACAATAATTAAAAAATCATATTTCTTTTTGAAATAAGTTATGCCAACATCAATACGACTGAGCTGTTACATTTTACTCTTCAGTCTGCTTTATATAGTCACTTCAACTTAACCTTTAAAGGCTGCACCAACTTTTTGAGAAACGCTCCCTATTTACTTATTTACTGACTTATGGGGAATCGCACACAGCCCATTTCAAATGTTCTGGGACAGTGTCTGTCCCTCTTCCACTGGCAACACCTTGTCTTCGACTAACTGATTGTCTCCTTTGTTGGGAGGTCATTGCTACCTTTGCTCTTCCATCCAAAAGTTTAAAAAAGTTGTTCACATTCTCTGTTCTCCAAGACAGAGGCCTGGTTCTCAAGGAATTATCTTCCGTGTCAGACTCCTCTGAAGACACATGGCTTACATGAAGGGCTGAAAACAGGTCACCATCCCTTTCCTCCTCAGTGACGGCTTTCAATCTTTTATCAAGCTTCTACATACAAGGAGAGAGAGAGAGAGAGAGAGAGAGAGAAAAAAAAACTCAGTAATTCAGCTAATTTTTGGCATAAAACATCACATGGCAACTCAAAAGCTACTTTTATACTGATTATCTGAACCCCAACACTGTTGTAAAAAATTAACACTGAGCGAGAGATAATGATGTTAGTTGTTGCTCTCAAACTTATGTAGTTGCGTTCGGTTAGGACTCTGAAACAGCTTATGACTACTAGTAGAGTTGTCATTAAGAGCCGGGGGCCGGGGATTTTCCCCGGCTACTAAGAGAGTGGCCCCCGGCTACTTTTATTTTTTTGGAAAATAGAAGAAAAATAGAACCAAAAGAAATCCCTAGCCGTTTGATTCCCCACCTACTTGTTGTATTTACCCAGCAACTTGAAATCTTAGTGACAACCCTGTAGTAGGGTAACAATCAGTTAATCTTTTGGAAAATGAATTACATAGAAAGAAACACACATCACACACTTGCAAATAGAAGCCGTATAATATTACAAACTTTACTCCCCTCTATTCCAGTCCTAACAGCGAAGGATGTACAGTATACCTTCTTGGTCAATTAAAACAATTACCATCTGAATACTCAAAATTTTGATTCAAAAGTTTTTAATAACATGACAGAGAACCTCACCCTCTTAATTCTTTGCCTTCTTTTCTGCTCCTGTTGGTACTGCTCATATGTCCCCTTCTCCTCCTGTCTTTTTCGCTTCTTGCTTGAGGCCAAGTTTTGCGAAATGGCATCTAACAAAAAAAGGACAATTAATCTGCATAATAATTTATTATGAGCATTACCATAAGTTCAATTTTTGGAACCTTTTGTACAGGAGTTTTCTCAAGTCTAAGATAATTGCTTGTCCTGATAGAATTATTACCTACCATGTCACCCATTTAAACCGACAAAAATATCATTAAGTGTTCCTTTGCTATCTTATTTTCTCCCCTGTACACATCACTAGACTAGCTAGTGAGGATATTTCAACAAAATCATATTTCTTTGTTCCCTGCATGTATGATACAGTGAAACCTGTATAAGGGGAGAATAGGTGGAGCTCAATGATGCTTGTGTCCATCTAATAGAGATGGGTGTCTGTTTTTAAATTTGGGATCCTGCACTTTTTACAGGTTTCACTGCGTTTTTTATGCCTTGACTTAGTACACTGTGTTAAAGTTTCATCTCCATTATTAAGATATTCCTGGTTTATTACTAAGTATCTTATATGCTTGCACATTGTCCATGACTGTTAAGGACTGTTATTTGCAGCTCGTAGGGCCATTTCTGCTCAATAAAGAAAAAATCTTGACAAACAATCCCCATAGTTTATCCCTAAAATAAATTTAAGGGAATTTAGGGTTTAACTAAGAGAAATAAGAAAAAAAGGGGCAGGGGATTGTTCAAATGAAGTATGTGATCGGTATTATCATTAATGGTAAATGTATCTTATACATGTACAAAGCATTTCACTTTACAACCATATTAACTTACCAAGAACTCGTCTCTCGGTACATGTTGAATCATTTTTAATTTGTTCAATTTCTTGCACCTCTTTCAGTAGTGTAGTTGATATGGTATGGTTGGGAGCCTCATTTTGTCTACAAAATTCAAATAATGTAAAAAGCTCTAAAATTATCCATTTATCCCCCCCTCCCTCCCCCTATACGTATTGACCAGTCCCTTACTCATGGCCGCACAAGACCAGGCATTGCGAACAAATGGACAGTGTAAAGATACTCTTGACAATCAAAATGTTTCCCCGGCATGCAGAATGTGTAGAGAAAGAGTAAATGCAGGGTGCCATCTATTAGCACTTGTACAAAAACAGTACAAGTCATGGAGACACGATAAGTTAAAGTCGGCCAGGTTCGCACTGGATTTAGCGAGAAATGTACGTGGCCTTCAAACGGAAGTAAACTGGTATTGCTACAAACCGGATCCAGTCTGTGATACTGAAAAGTGGAAACTGTTATGGGATTTTATTATAAGATCCAAAAACAGACCATCACATGAACACAACAAGCCCAATATTGTGCTCTCAAATAAGGAAGAGAAGCCAGGTATTATAATTAATGTTGCCTGCCTATTCGCCTCCAGAATAGTAAGCAAGGAAAGAGAGAAGGTCGATAATTACTGTGGCCTCAAATACGAGATCAAACGATTTGGAACTGTCGTACATTTAAAGTCATTCCAATAGTAATTGTTGCCCTGGGAACAGTTTCGAAAGATGTATAGTTTCCCTTCAACGTTAGTCCCACCGAGCAGTGAGGAGATGGCAGAGAAAATGATATACACAACGAAGTACAGCAAGGCGTAGTGAGGCAACGGATCAGACGGACTGGGATCAGGGACGGATCCAGGATTTTTTTTAGGAGGGGGTACACTCGTCTCTTGCTTTGCTTCAACACCAATAAACCACATATTTTTTTTTTTTTTGCAGAATACCAGTTGTATTAGAAAACCGCAGGTCATCTCAGGGGGGGGGGTGCGCACCCCCTGCACCCTCCCCCTAGATCAGCCCCTGGGGATACAGCCTAGACGTGTGTTGATTAACATGGATGCGGAATTGAGCAGATGCTTTGTAATGTAGTTTGCATCGATTATTTCATTGTCCACGAGCACCCAAGTTCCAGTACCCAGCCGTCGCAAATAGGCCTCCAGTAGATGGGATTGTGTAGCCTAGGAGCCAGAGTAACTTGTTGCCTCTTCAAAGCATCCTCTTCGTCGGGGGTGGGGGGGAGGGGAAAAGGGGTATTCTGGGCTGGTTTTCCATCAAGTCCGTCTCTAGACTCCACCATGATCTCCGTCGGGGATGTTTCTTAATTATGCTGTCGCGACCGTTGCTTTTTTCACGTCTTCTTATTAGGTAAATAATGCAGGACAGTAATCCACTCTAACTGAGGCTACTCCCGCAATGCCGATAATGCTTATAAGGTCCCTCTCGGCCAATTCGCTCTCTCCAGTCCTGCCGAGCTTAGACTCGACTAACTGAAGAGAGACTGCTGGCAGTCTAGGAAATAGTTGGCTTGGTTAACCTTCTTACCAACCTTATAGTCACTTTCGTGCCACTCGCGAAACAATGGTGAACGATCCAGAAGGTGAACTAAGTGATCAGTCAGATATTCCAACAAATAGTGAGGTCGTTACAAACTGCGTAGTGTCGAAAGATAATCTATGAAGATGGTGTGGTCTAAAAATTACTACTCGTCCTTCTCGTTGTGCATGCAGGAATATAGAATGTACTAGTATTCGTGTGTGCTTAGCCTGCGTAGCATGGCAGTTTTGCGTGGTTTTGTCGGGAGCACGACTGAGCAGCGAAGCAGCTCCCGTCCCAGTCTCCTGGCCCACACCCGCTTTTATTACATTATTTAGCGCGCCCAAACCGCTATGCTACGCAGGCTAGTTAGGCTTGGATGAATTGTGTTCGTAAATTGGCTTATTCTCATGCCGGCAGTGCTCGTAAAAAATTCTTATTCTGCTCAAATTCTGCTCGAAAAAGCCTTATTCTGCCGGCAGAATGCCGCCCTCAATAATCGCTTATTCTGTTCGAAATTCTGCCGGCAGAATTTGTCCGAGCCTAAGGTATAGTGTGTGCTGTGTGCCCTACGATTCCCACGGTGTGAAAGTAATGCATCAGTCAATTCCAGCTGCGCCCAGCCCCATTGTCCCATTATGGCTCTTGTTTTATATCAATACTAAAACCATATATAAACTGGTGCATGTTGTTGGGGCGTAAAGTCTTCATTAGAATCTTAACGCTATTACAAAGGAAGACGTTAATTGAAACAAAAGATCGCTGATCAAATGCTTAAAACGGCATTATTCGACTGTGCGATCAATGAAAAATGTCGCAGTGTCGACCCATCCTGGGGGATTTGTCAGCTCAAGAGTCCCCACTCCCGTAAATTTGCCATCCAAAGCAAAAAAAAACACGCTAATGCCCGGGGGTCAGCCCAGGGGGGAGGCTGGCGCAGCTGGAATTGACTGATGCATAATACTAGAAAACTCCTGTTGCATCATTTACGTAAACGTATACATGTAATGAACAAAATTAAACGAGTGCGATGATCATATGTTTATTGCACGCTTAACATCGACGGACCTTGATTTTGAAACACTGACATAAAAGTAATATTTCTATTTGAAAGGAGGATTCAGAGGATTTGTAGTATTGGCAACGTCAACTTTTTCGCATTTGTAACTGCGGTTTCGGTATTTGGGTAAATTGTGATGCGGTATTGCGGCATTCGTACCCCACTTACTCCGCTCTCTTATCCAGAAAAATCGTGAGTGGCCTACGACCCAGGCGTTGTCTTTCTGGTCTTTGCCAGTATTAAAATGTAGCGTAGTTCCATATAATTGTATTGAATGCATTAAAGGTCGCGGAACTCAAATAGAATCGGACGAATGTTGTTAGATAAACGCGTTGGTTCAAAATGTTGATTATGTATAACACGCCTTCTGTGAACACACAGAGTACTACTCATCGTAAGGGAAAGATAGATGCCAAAGAAAATTGCAATCATTAATCTCCGAGGCTTTGTGTGTGCAGATTCAATCAATTTTTTGGCCTGAGCTTGCTAAACTCCAGTTTTCGCAGTGAATCGCCGTTCACGCACGCGCTGGTGCGTTTTGCTTGTACTTTTATGGCCTCTCTCTGATGGAATCTTGTACATTCAACGCACTATAGTTAAAAATTTAACCAAAACCATGGAAATAATAATTGACTTTTTCTTTATATGGAAGAAGTGTGACATTATGATTTGAACTCTGATCGAATAAAGCCAGCATTGCATTCTTCAGATGATCGTAAACGACGGTGTTTGCGTCTGGGTAGGTTTAGATGACATTAAGAGAATAAGACGGTCTTCCTTTGCCTTGAAAATGCTTCGAACCTAACTATATTACGATAAATGTTTACGTGGTAATATTCATAGGCAGTACAGTCTGGTACGCATTTTGATGTTGAAAACGTTAGATCTTCTAATCCGACTGCATTTGTTTGGTGACTATTATGCATGATCTGCTGTCAATGCTGTAAAGCGTGTGCAAACGGGCTACATAAAAAAAATCCGTTCTTTAATGACGGGTTTGCGGTAATACTATTGTTAGCAGTAACTCGGCCTAAATTCCTAAAGATGTCATAGTAGAGGCAGAAAACACAAAGACCAAGCGATCAAATGGATTCGGTCGAATAGTGAAATCGTCATCCCACCAAAACGTGTCCAAAGCCCGCCAAACATTACCAAATCTCGCCGCTGCCGCTATCTAACTCGTTATCCAGTCAAGAAAAAGATATGTATTGCAGGAAAATGAAATCACTTGCGCACCAAGTGGAAATATAAAGGTGAATATGTTTAGCTTGAGTAAGCGAGTGTTATTGTAATGCCATGGTGTTCTAAACTCCTAAGTGAGATTTTTAAAGCAACAGAAACACTAGGTGGCACGCCCGTGATTCTGTGAATCAGACACCACGGCATTATGAAATCACTTGCGCACCAAGTGGAAATATGAAGGTGAATATGTTTTAGCTTGAGTAAGCGAGTGTTATTGTAATGCCATGGCGTTCTAAACTCCTAAGTGAGATTTTTAAAGCAACACTAGGTGGCACGCCCGTGATTCTGTGAGTTCGACACCACTGTTTTATCAAATCACTTGCGCACAGAGGAAAATTAATGGTTAATATGTATGATATGTTTTAGCTTGAGAAAGCTAGTCTTATTGTTTTGCCATGGTGATCTTAACTCCTAAGTGCAATTTTTAAAGCAACAGAAACACTACGTGGCACGCCCGTGATTCTGTGAATCAGACAACACGGCATTATGAAATCACTTGCGAATCAGGTGGCAATATAACGGTTAATATGTTTTAGCTTGAGTAAGCGAGTGTTATAGTAATGCCGTGATGTTATTCTAAATTCCTAAGTGCAATTTTTAAAGCAACAGAAACACTAGGTGGCACGCCGTGATTCTGTGAGTTAGACACCAATGTATTATCAAATCACTTGCACACAGAGGAAAATTAATCGTTAATATGTTTCAGCTGGAGTAAACGAGTGTTATTGTAATGCCATGGCGTTCTAAACTCCTAAGTGCAATTTTTAAAGCAACAGAACACTAGGTGGCACGCCCGTGATTCCGTGGGTTAGACACCACGGTATTATGAAATCACTTGGGCACACAGAAAAATTAATCGTTAATATATTTCAGCTCGAGTAAACGAGTGTTATTGTGATACCATGGTGATCTAAACTCCTAAGTGCAATTTTTAAAGCAACAGAAACACTAGGTGGCACGCCCGTGATTCTGTGAATCAGACACCACGGCATTATGAAATCACTTGCGCACCAAGTGGAAATATAAAGGTTAATATGTTTTAGCTTGAGTAAGCGAGTGTTATTGTAATGCCATGGTGATTTAAACTCCTAAGTGCAATTTTTAAAGCAACAGAAACACTAGGTGGCACGCCGTGATTCTGTGAGTTAGACACCAATGTATTATCAAATCACTTGCGCACAGAGGAAAATTAATGGTTAATATGTCTGATATGTTTTAGCTTGAGTAAGCGAGTGTTATTGTAATGCCATGGTGTTCTAAACTCCTAAGTGAATTTTTTAAAGCAATAGAAACACTACGTGGCACGCCCGTGATTCTGTGAGTTAGACACCACTGTATTATAACATCACTGGCGCACAGAAGAAAATTAATGGTTAATATGTCTTATATGTTTTAGCTCGAGTAAAAGCGAGTGGTGATCTAAACTCCTAAGTGCAATCGGGGATGTTTCTTAATTATGCTGTCGCGACCGTTGCTTTTTTCACGTCTTCTTATTAGGCAAATAATGCGGGACAGTGATCCACCCTAACTGAGGCTATCCGCAATGCCGATAATGCCAAAAAGATATGGGAGAGTCAGCCCAAGGCGGTAGGAGCGGGAAGCTACTGGTAGAAAGCTATTTCATCACTGAGGGAGGTGGGTGGAGCGCGCAAAGAAGTGTATGAAACACAGGAAAAGCTGCCGAGCAGGTACGCTATTGGGGAGTGAGACTGACCTACAATCTCTTTGGAAAATTCTGCTCTCTTTCGTTTTCCCCCTCTCTTCTGCAATGTTGTTGAAGCCACGTAACTTTTCATCACATCTCAACGTTGCATAAGGAAAGAGGCGTGCCTATTTTTTTTGGCGAGGGTTGTAGCTTGTATAAGGATCCTATGTACAATGCACTCACAGACATGTGTATCCGGACAGCCATGAGATATTAGCGGCTCAATATAGTTACGTAATAAAGTTAAAAGCGTTTTTACAGCGGAGTCCCCAGAGCCAAGAATTATTCAGTATATAAAAATAAATACACTTGTATTGGAGCCGAAACCAAGATAAAAAACAATAATAACAATAATTAATTTATCATTAAGCTGCTACAAAATGTGTGAATTAAAGAATATTAATTTAAACAGGAAAGGAATAACCCCGAACACAGTTTTGAGTTGATACATGTACTATTGATCACGATGTTTAATACAAGATGTTATGTCCATATATATATGTTTGATAAGTTCGTCACGAATTATGGGCAGGTAACATTGCTCGGGGATAAAATAGCGGGGGCAACTTGCCCCCGAATTTACAACCCCATGTCCCCATGCAAAATAGCAAGCAAATGCGGTTTTATCATCCTTGCCTGTGATTCCTTGTAGTTTGCACTTTTTTTGAACATATTTACCTCGAGAAAATTTGATGTAAATTTTAATTTAGCCCTCGTGATTCTTAGTCTATCTCAGTGGGAATAATTTGAGGTATTCATCGACCGTTTTTATTTTTAAATCAACTTCAACCTTTGGCGATGTCAGATGGGCCATTTCCGAGTTACTTATAATAAGACTCTGTTTCAAAGCGATGCTAGGTGAGAAGCCATTAATATGAAAAACTCATTTTCACAACAGAGGTTTTGCACTTAGGCTCGTACGTTTTGAAAGTGAGAGTTCTTGGAACTCGGAAATAGTCTATTGATCGATTTCTATTTTCGGTGGCCATTTTATTCTTAACCGAAAAGGGGGATTATCAAAATACGTAAACTAAATAATATTAAATTAAAATAACAGTTATCCTAGGCCAGGAAGTTCCAAGAAATTGTCAGCTGCACATTGACTCTAATTTATTTTCTCTTGTCTTTTCTTTGTGCACATCTTTCTTTTATTTTGTCTTCTCTTGTCTCTCTTCTTCCTCTTCTTCTTCTTCTTCTTCTTCTGCATGGGCTTAAAACATGCATCTCAAATGGGAAAAAGATGGTTCAGTCATCTGCAGATTTGAATATAAATAAAGAAGGGATTTGCTTTCAGGAAATCGAGCGAGACAAGAATAGTTGAGTTTGATTAGACCTACTGCAATCTTTTCTGCCTGATTACGCAACAACGTTCATTAAATTCAAACAAAACCCATGAAGGAAAAAGTATTATCTGACTGAAACAGCCAAATTTGTCACGTGCCATCGCAAGTGCAGCGGCAGCATATTAGTAACAATGTACTGTACTTATGTAACCATAATGACTATAAAACGGGAAACGGGATAGAGAGGGTATATTAATGATTGTCATCGGAGGCCGCAAGATTGAGGTCCAGAAAATTCAAGACATCGTCTATTTCCCAAGACCCAAGGAGAGAGTAGGTACTGAAATGAAAGTTTATTCGTGTCGATTAACCGTTCAACCATATTTTGCTTGGGAAAGTAAACCGGTCAATTACAGAACTAGAATTTACGCAGGCACGTAAGTTTTAGGAGTTTAGATCACCACTCGCTTTTACTCGAGCTAAAACATATCAGACATATTAACCATTAATTTTCTTCTGTGTGCAAGTGATTTCATAATACAGTGGTGTCTAACTCACAGAATCACGGGCGTGCCACCTAGTGTTTCCATTGCTTTAAAAATTTCACTTAGGAGTTTAGAACACCATGTCTAGGCTTGATAAGAAAACATCTTGGAGGAAAACGGTTTGCTGAACCATATCGAAAGCACGACAAGCTGATGAAAATTATTGTGTAATTGAAAGTAGGGCGACAGGTCAACTTTGAAAAGATCGAAATAGAAAAGCGTAAATTCAAGAAGTGACTTCCATAAACCAGAGATAGCGATATTTCCTAAAGAAAGAAGAAATAGAAGAAACATTACTGACTTGTTTACCATAATCATCACCATCGTTGATCATGATCATCATCGTTTGCAATCATCTTGAAACTTAAAGGTTATATGAAATCACGATTTAAATCTCGAGAATGTCAAGTAAAAAAAAATCTATCGAGTGGTTTCCAAATTATTCGCCTACTCATTTAAGTAGGCCAAAATATATTTACAAAAGCGCCAGCTAGAGCAATTCCTTGCTTACTACTTTCTTGCAATACAATCGGCTTATCCATCCTCGTGATGATCCTCATTTCGAAAGCGCTACCTTTTCGAGTTCTATATACAACGGCCCGCATTCTATTCATGAAAAATTTCATCGCAAATATCTTCAAAAACGCTTTCATATATTTTGATCAAACTTCACTAACATAGATCGGCTGCGAGTAGGTAAAACATAAGGTAAAGATGTTAATTCGTTGCTATCATGACAAATCCCATGTCAATAACCAATATTTTCACCTTTTTTAAATACACCGTGATCATTTCCTGGTACTTTTTAAATATAATGGCGACGTACTTATTGCTTACCGTGAACGTGGGAGGTATTGCCCAGAATATATAGTCGAGCCACTTTAAATGCGCTGTATCGTCGTCCTACATTCATAACGATCGAATACTGTCTCGTTTTCAGGGCTAAGTAAGCACCTAACTATCCAGAACTGGTACTTGTCGCAACAGTTTAGTTTCGGGCTCATTACTTAAAAGATTTCCGAGATACTTATTAAATTATTTACGAAGGGAAACCAATTTGGACGATATAAAGGCAAATTCCGGACGTTTTTCTCAAAATTTCGGACGACATGCGGTGAGAAGATACATTTAACGCCTAATTTATATTTATTGAAAAAATTTAGCTCTTCTTTTCATGTCCGGTCAAGAAACGCACCTCACACAAGAACGGCTAGGCAGAAGACAACAATGTAAATTATCATTCGATGCAAATTTTTCTACCTTTTCATTGGCTGAAAGCCCACCACGTGACCTGCAAATAACTGCCTACAAGTAATGGTCTGCTCATGCGCAATGTCTCCAACTGTGTTTGCTGCTGAATTATGCGTAAACGAAACCACGCGTGATACGTTCTTGCGTGAAAAAAAGGCAGATCGCTTCGCTTTTCGAAGATATTCATTAAAAAACAAACTTGATGATCGAGTGATCAAACAATTATTGAACTCGGTTATCACAAAATATCGTGATTTGCCAGTGTCTCGCACATCAATTATTGATCTGCTCGCCACTGACAAATCACTATATTTTGCTCAACATCTTCCAATAATTGTTCTATGATATTTATCAGAAGTAATGCCAATATGTTGAAATGCGACTGTTTAGTCACATAACCTTTGGAGATTCGAAATGTATTATTTATCAGAGAGTGATTCTTTTAGGCTGTTTCCCTTTATGTTGTGTTTTTTAAAAGCCAAAAAAAAAACGAAACGAATAAAACCTAAAAAAAAAAAAAAAAAAAAAAAAAACAAGGAAATAAATAAGTAAAAATCGAACAAACAGACAGACAAACAAAATCTGAAGATGAAAATATTCAAATGGACAATTTGCTTTCAACCGTTATACGACAATGGAATCTCATCAGCATGTTCAACACCAGTGATGAAAATTATCGGACAGGCCGGCCAGAATGTTACTTCTTAGAAACGGCGGCGGAAGCATGCACCAAATAAACTGTTTTGAGGAGCACCACCATTTTTTTCAAATGGGAATAATTTGGGTACGGCATCTGCAGATTTAAATAGAAAACAACGAGGGATTTCTTACTTTTGTTTTGATTTTCGTGTTTTTCTAATAAACCAAAACTGAACTAGTCCGAGGAGACTGCATCACATTTTATTGTTTACTGGCTTAACATGGGCTTAACTACGTAATTCCGGAATTTGTTTTGATTCGTAACAATTAACAGTAGATTCGTAACAATTAACAGTATTTACACTAACCATTAAAATAAAGTCAAGGCAACTAGGCTAATATGATTTTTGTTATCGGCAGCAGTAAGACTGCGCGAAGTTGAGAAAATCGAAACCACCGTCAAATTGGCCTTTGTAGATGCCATCTCAAGGAGTCACCAAGAGAAGTGATTGAAGGCAATCAAGGTAAAATTTATATTGCGATGAATGCCTTAATAAACTATATAAAAAAGTACTACTTGCCTATATAAAATGTCAAACTTGTGTTACTCGTCTTTTTAAATGTTTTGAGCTTCCAGTTATTTCCTACATCTTCCTAAAGATGGGAGGAAAAGGAAAATGAAGGTTACATAAAAGTAACTTCCAAAATTAAGCAAAGTTCATGGGAAAATAAAAAAAAATAGTTTAAAAGTATACATTGCCTGCTGCAAAATTAATGTAACAAGTTTTGTTTCTCTATGAATACTTATGTTTCTTTAATATAAATTCGCTTCTTCTGCGTCCCTTCATTGAGGGGTTCAGAAGAAAAAGGCTGTTGTTCATACACACAGGGAAGTATATCTTGCAGTTACCGGCAATTATGCCATTTTAAGGGGCCGTTTATCTTTCGCTTTTATGCCACATTTTGCTTGTCGCCTAGATAATTTAAGTTCTTGCCAGATTTGCCGGGGTTTCCTCATCTTTATCGAAAGAGGGTAATTCTTTTTGTCTTATCAACTCTATAAACAGATTGGAGAATCAACAGGAAAGGTGGCGCTCCAGTGATACAATGATAAACAGCCAGGACAATTTGGTGAAAGTAAGTAATTAATTAATTGATCGAGTCCAACAGATATCAATGAGTTATGATCTGCTCTAGGATCCGTCGAAATAATGAAAATAGATATAGAGGATATTACACGGTGGGGCGAAGATATGAATTTTATTTTCTAGTGGCAAAACAATATTTTACGAACGAGCGCAGCGAGTGAGTAAAATATCGTTTTTGCTACGAGAAAATAAAATTCATATTTTCAAGCCGCCGTGTAATGTCCTTTTTATTTTATAGACAAAAAGACATCGATAAAATAATTGGCCACTCCAGAAAATACCATAACATACCATAATGCTTTTTGATTGTCGCCCCAAAGTTTTGCATAAGCATTGTCTTCAGTTTCTCTTGGGAGTTAAAATGGCCCCAAGAGAAACTGAAAACAATGCTTATGCAAAATTTTGGGGTGACAAACAAAGAACATTATGGTATGTTATGGTATTTCTGGAGTGGTCAATAGAAGGAAATGACCGAAATTACGTCATCGATAAACTCACGCGTGAGATTATGGAAAATAAACCACTAGGGTCCCGGATGTAGTTATTATGAATTTTACGAGTGGTATATTTTCCAGTAAAACACTCGTGGCTATATAATAAAAATAAATAAATATCTGAGGCCATTTCCAATTTGTGCCAAGCCTCAGTTTCAAAGCGAGATTAAGTGCGAAGCCATTAATACAAAGATATTATTTTTATTCTCAAGCAAATAAAACTCATATTCACAAGAAAGGTTTTGCACTTAGCCTCGGTTTAGAAGTGACAGTTTTTAGAATTCGGAAATAAGTCATTATAGAAGTAGCAGCGTCAACGATCATAAGTTGCGTAAACATAAAACTTGTTCCTTTTACTCACTGCAAACGCTGAACTAATTTTCAGCAATCCTTGCAATATCGGGAGATCAAGTAAGAGCGTTTAATTAATTACCTCAGTGTGGCCTCGGTGCGAATCCCGGAGGCGAAACGATGATTCTCGCCCTCGTTTCGTCGAGGTTGTTCTCCGAGTCTGCTGGTTTTCCTTTCTCCGCTAACAATAGCACAGCATTGCTCTGTTCCAATTCGATCCGAAATATGGATGACGACAAGCCTTCTTGTGAAAGTGTACCTTTTAAGTTATAATCATTTATGTTCAAATTTATGTTTGTATTAAAGTCTATTTGTAATTGTAATGGTAATTGTATCTGTATCTATATAGGGAGAAATAACGACTCAAAGTAATCGGATGAAATTCAGGCTATATTTGTTTTTGTGTATAATGTATTTGCATCTGCACCTGTTTTCATTTTCTATTTCTATTTCCATTTTTTTATTCATTTTCTCTTTTTGTTCCCATAAAAAGTAACGCCTAGTGAAGAGTCTGTCAGATCAATGTCGATTACAAAGGCGAAACATTGATAATTAGATTTTAATAGAAATTATATCTTCTAACAGACTTAACATCGAGCGAAAGAGGACTAACGCAGGAAACATGAATACATCCTCAAGTAGTTTTTCGACCAGCATCTCAACCTTAGCCAGGAGTGGGACCTACTTAAAGTCTAAACTCTATGTGTTTAGCCCAGCAGCATCCTCGACAAAGCTCGCGTTGACGATGTCAATGTCTATGTCTGGAATTGTTGGATTAGTTGGAAGTATTCTAATGCTCTGGTTTCTTAACAAAAAGAAAAGGATAAAGTCTTTCATGAAGACTTTGTCATCAGAAAAAAATTTCAATGCCTATCTCAATAGTTTAGCCATTTCCGATGTTCTCTGTGTTTTAATATCGCTCCCATCAGTTTGCGTTCAGTTCTATATTGATGTGTTTGAGGGTGACTGGGGTTGCAAAATAGCACGTTACTTGCAAATCGTATTTCCGTCTGTTACTATGAACAACTTGTTAATAATATCTATAGAAAAGTATTTCTCAACTCGTAAAGTGCCCCGCCCATTTTTTTATTCCACCGTAAAGAAACTGGTATTGCTTGCATGGATTGTGGGGGTTGTTTTTGTGTTACTTCCGGCAAGTACCTTTACACAAATAAGATATGAATACAACGAAACTCATTACACTTTGGATTGCAAATACGACAAGCATTACTTTCCATACAGAATCATTTTCATTTCCTTCATAACTATGCAGTATATTATACCGAGTTTCATCACATTAGCAATAAGTATTTGTCTCATCAAAACTGTGATGGCAACCACAAAAAAAAGTATAAACGTTTTCAAAGACAATGCCATCAAAAAAATGTTAAGAGCCGCTCAAAGAAGAGCAACAGTCAGTGTTATTTTACTTGTATTGGCATTTGTTATTCCATACTGTTTTTATTTTGGTCAAGTATTCTACACCATGGCAACACAAGATGACATTAGGTACGAAACCGACTTCCTCATTCGCTATTCAAGTGCAGTTTTAGCCTACTCAAACGGTGCTATCAATTTTTTCATTTACTTGTTCTCACTGAGGGATTTTCGTTCTTTTCTAAAAGAACACTTAGTTTTCAGATTTCGCACCATTAATCCAATGTCAGAGGAGACAGAGACAGGTCACGATTCACACCCTACTTAGTTTGATTGAAATAGTCATGTACCGTTACCGTCTCAGTAAACTTCTATTTAGTTTCTGGACGGGTTTCACTCGCGGGTGAATTAATTAAGGTATGGGTCTCGGGAAATTTGTAGGGGTGGGGGTGTTCTGGTTCAAAGAGAATTTATAAACTTTCTCACTTAAAACTTTGTTGGTGTGACTCTTTCTTTTCGATTCTTTAATTTAATATCATTTTCGTTTTGAACGAGAGATTTTCTAGGTCACGTGACTTGCCACGCCCATTTTTTGTTATAATTTAATTTTTTTTTTTTTGTGACTGTAGATACCAAGTTTATGTAACTGGTCGGCGTTTTTGGAAATTGTTTTCTGTCGACTAAAACGATTAACTCCCCGATTAATTTGACATGTTTAGCATTAAAATAAATACAATAAAGTAAACGTTGAGATCTTGAAGGTTTGATAAAGTGGTGTAATTCTAAAATGTAAAAGTTTGCATAATTATGGGCGTGACTGATCATGTGACTTGAAAAAGTGCCATGTCAGCACCGAAAATATCCTTTCATCCAGGCACAGTTATAATCAAAGATAAAGGCAGTGCGAATTAAAGAAGGTGGGAAAAATAAGGATAAAAGCCAGACTGGTCAGTAATTAGCCATTCCTTAATTCACACCAGGTTGACCTTGAAATGCATGACTGTATGCAAACAAGAACTCTTATGTAATATACCGTTGGCTTGTTATTTGAAGGGTAAGGCAAAATCGAGTGGGTAGGTGGGCAATGGTTCGTTTGTTGTTTGTTTGAGTTGCCCAACTGTATCTTTCGTCCGCTAATTATAAGGACCTTCACCATGTACACCTCCCCGAAAAGGGGTACGCTTTTCAGGCTTCAGGCATAATAAAGGGTAGAGGTTTCACTTGTTGAAGAATATGTTATGAAGTTTACGTGAAATCTGTCATTTCGGTCCATAATTTAGGTCCCAAAAGGGGGCTATTAGTATTTTATGGCTGCGAAAAAGCCGACAAAATGTTTTGGTTTTGTGATTTATTCATATTTAAAGCTCAAGACAATGCATTTCAAAAAGCAGTCAAAAGGGATACAAAGTTCTAAACTAGGAAAGGGGTATCATTTGTGAATAGAAGGTATACGAGGGGTACCTTTTCTGTCAAAAAATGGTATAAAGAAGGGTAACTGGGTAAGGGGTTTGACCTGGAGGGCGGAGGCTCCCCGTGTATAGAACTTTGTTGAGTCCAACCGGAGGAAAAAAAGGGACAACAGGAAAGGAACCCCCAGTCCTTAACTGTAAAAAAATGTAAATAGAAATTTTTTTTTTTATTGATTATCATAATTGTACTGTTCTAGAGCATGCGATAAAAATAACTTATGAATTCTTCAGTTAAGAGGACATACTTTGCTTTGGTCAAGAATGCGTTCACATCAGAAAGCGCGGGTCAACCCTACTAACCGAAGTTTAAAATTTTCCCAAATAAACAATTCACCATACCCAATATATTGGGATGAAACTTTTCCAATGTTTAAGAAATTTTCTGAGTCAGGTGGGAGCCGTTAATTTGAAAGCAATGGGCGGGTGGGCTGCTTCTTAGTCAATTGTCCCGAAAACTATAGTAGGGGGGTGGATGGTAGAGTCCCTTTTTCCAGGAATTTCAACCGAAAGTTCACTGCATGGCGTTTGGATTAATCACGAAAAAGTCTGAAAGGATGCAAGTTGTCTTGCTATGCGAGAAAAAGTTTTCATTGGCGACGCCGCTGTCGATCGGATCAGTCGTAAGGTCCCTACTTACTTAGGCATGATGCGTTCTGACCTGTTACACGGTCGTATTAATGCTGAAATCAGGGCTGATAATAACCAATCAGATTAGGGAATTGTGTTATCAACAGATCGTTTTCACGCGACGTCTCGTCGGCCATATTGGTATCACAAAACAATGAAATAGAGGCCATGTTGGTGTTCCAAACCACTCCTGAGGGAGCTGTTACTCATTCTTTTTTTGTAAACGCTTTCTTTTGTGAGTATATGACAAAAGCGGCTACAGTCGTTCTTTAAGGTCTACGCAACATGCAAAAGATTATTCATCTATAATAAGTTAATATGTTACACAAATTGAACACTTTGTTGATGCAAAAAAAAAACTTTCGTAAGAAATGTTTTTTTTTTAAAAAAATTGAGGTCATGTTACAGTTTGAAAGCTGTTTTCTGTGTAACAAAACCGCTATTACAATGAGCACAGTTTTACAAAAGATATTTTCTGAGCCTACCCTGGAATCTTAAGTTGCCTAAAGTCGCCTAAAATCGCCTTAAGTCGCATAAAATCGCCTTAGGTCGCCTTAAGTCACTTTAAATCATTAAAATCTTAAAGAGGTTCAAATTGTCTCGTAGTTATTACTATTTTAGTTTTCTATTTCCAGAATGCATGATTTCTCATAATGTGTGTCATAACCCATGTTCCATAATATTCAGTACAGACCCACCCCATTCTCCCAGCCCTCCAAGAAAACTCCAACAGTGACTTTTAAGTCACTGTTGAATTTAATGGGTATTAAAATACCCATTAAATTCTTCTCCAGCCCTCTAATTTATACATTCAGTTACTTTAGGCAATTTAATACACATAATAATTAGTTGTAAGCAATACAAGAATAATCATTCCTGTATTGTCTATGCAAAAATGACAACATTGGGGAGGTTTAGTTCATATTTCCAAGTAAAAGTGTTGTTACTACATTCAAAGGTTCAAGTTCTAGGGAAATTATATTAAACAGCATGCAAAGAGAGTAGACAGAGTGGTGTCCAGGCAATAGCCCTGGGGTACTGCATTTTGATTAGCAGGCTGTAAAGAGGACTTTCTTTGCACCCTGAACAAAATATAATTTGAAAAGTTTAAAGTCTCTTTTCTACTACTTTGTGAGAGTCCAACATTGAAAAACAATTATTGCCGCCACATCATTAATCTAAATTTTCTGGTAAGTAGGGCAAACAAGTTAATACAAGCCTAAAGGTCTCCCAGATTTTAAGAGCAACCAATGATAAGTTATTTCTCCAGCACACAACCTCTGATCTGTATTTACCGTCGAATTATATCCATCTATCATTGACAGAAACACAATCACTCTAAAACACTTGACCATTTAGCTTAGCTTGTACAGTCGTCTTTTTAGGTCTTCCCTTCCGGACAGAAATTCAAGCTTTGTACAACGAAGGTTCGTAAAACTGCGCCTTGTTTATGTTGTCGTGATTGCTCCCTGCCAAACTATTTGATGTAATCGACCATTATTGATGAAGAACGTAGAAAAGCGAAATAATACAGCTCTTTCCTCCAAGTTGTTTTGTTCACGTTACTAGCTGGCATGGCGGAGGGGAGACGGCGGGACCAAGAAATAATCGAAATTAGCTAGCGACGGTGGAATTCTGGGAGAAACAACATGGCCGATAAACATGACGCATAATGCTGCCGCCTGGAACAGAGCGAGGTTGGTTGAAGCTAAGCGTAGTTGTTTCAGCTGGTGCATAATCATCCCGACTGGAAAGTTTCCAAAAAGACCATGGGAAGAGAGTACAGTTTATCAGCCAAGCAAGTATTTGGAAGTGTTTTGTTTGACTAAGACAGGAAAGGAGCAATATATACGGCGAGAACTACCAACTTTATATTTTGAATTCAATTGGAAAAACACCCTCTTTGCCAAACGTGTCGGGACAAACATTGGCAGAGCAACTGCAAGACATACAATGGGGATCGTCACTTCCATAATGTGCGATATCGATAAGTGATATTAGATGTTTTAAATTAATTACTTATATGTTTGTTGTGAAATTATGAAAAAAAAAAGACACTTCAATATAAAGTTTTTGCTACAAAACAGCGTACAGTATTTTACAGAGATGAATTGAAATACTGTACTTTCAGGGGTTTATTTTTTTGGAAAAAGAAATGCAGGAACCATTGATTTTTTGTCCCTTATATTGTAAAATAATTCATTTAAAGGCTAAGAGAAAATTTACCCTTTCGGTTGCTTCTAACTCAGATTTTGTCTCTCCTGATGTAATACTAAACCGACACCCTTGATATTAGCCTGTGCCACAGATGGAACTAAACTCTGGGTTAAGTCCATCTGCAAAACAGCGGCAAAATCCTAGTTCTGGGCCCCCCGTGTGTGCATCAGGATTTGAGCACATGCCAGGACTGGACTGTTAAAAATGCCATCGTCCATTTGCCAATCATGTTGAAGGGAAACTCAAAATGCCAGTAATTCGTTGAGTATGTTGGGGCCCAGAACAAGGATGTACTTCGCAAATGTTACTAACCAGGGTTAGAATACATCTGCAACACAAGCTACCTTGATATTTAATGTTCAAAATATTAGGTAGCTGAGATTGTTGAAAATTTGGAAGACTAATGTAGATGTCTTCAAGACGGAATTAACTTAGTACGCTATGACATTGTGTCCCTAGAGAGGTAGTGTTAGCAGTAGATTTCAGTTTTGTATATGTTGAAGTTCATTTTTATTTCTCTAAATCAGTTAATTTTCATTTTTCCATTGTTTCTGGGTATGGTCATGTATGCTAATGAATTTAAAAACAAAGGAAAAACAAAAATTAACTGAAATAAAAAATTAACTGCAACATATTCACTAACGTGTTATTCACCTAAATGTCACCTTTTTCTCCTTAAGTCGCCTTAAATCGCCTTAAGTCACCTAAAATTACGGCGACTTAAGGTCCCAGTTTTCTGTTTAATATATGTCCACTGAAGTGCTGAATAAGAATAAAGTGTACGATATAGAGTAGCACAAACATATCCTAATTCTTTAATAGGGGAGAACAGGCATTACTAACAATCAACGCGACAAGTTTTTGCAAAAAGTTGGACAAAATGGTAAACAACCATTTCACAAACTTAAGTTGGTAGACGGTTTGCGGACCGGGTACGCAAAATTCAAGACTACATGGTAAATTTCGTCCCGGAATCGCGTTGTGAGCCCCATTAACCAAAAAAACGGCCGCGAAGGACTGAAACTGGTGTCAAAGATGGCTTCGAAGAAATGAACACGAATTTCTGTTTGGAACATCTAAGGGGAAAACAGGACTTTTCTTCCTGACATTTTCCACTGAAACGGCCCCAAAAATCGTCTTAGCTTCCATTTACTTTCCAACTGGATTTTCCGGAAACTTTTTGTAATTGGTAAACAACCAATAACTCCATCAAGCACATTGAGGGACTCTATGCATAACCTGCCTCAAGCATTCGTAACATTGAGCCATCCGAGTTCCCGGATGTGAACAGACCCATTTCACGGTTAGGTATAGGCTAAACTTTACACAGCGTGATTGTCAAAGAAGGCTCTAGATGCTAATTCTTTCCATCTTTTGGATAAAAATTGATAAGGATAGGTTAGGCTGAAAAAGGCCCAGAGAACAGTCGGCAACTGTAAAACATACAACCCTTTTTTTGTACTGATGATGCTACACCTGGAATGACAACGCCTTTATTGAAAGACATCATAGGAATCGAGTTTGCGTTTAGGTTTGGCTGGTCCCAAGTTTGTGGTGCCCTCTTCGCACGAAAATCCCCTTACTTCCACCGTTGGCTTCCTTTTTGCACTCTAAAGCAGAACCTCATACATATACCAAATTCAGTAAAGGTTGCTTTGGGCATTTAGCAGAACTCCCTGCATGATTTACGTGAGTGTGTAATTGCCAAATGCCCAATGAATCTTCATTGAATCAGATATACATAAAAATATTTGACCAGATGTGGAGTGCATGTACAATACATGACAAATAATGACACCAAGTTGTTCAAGCTTCTACTTTTTCTTTAATTTCATCCGGCGGCTTGAAAACTTACTTGCATGGATAAGCCCATCACTCTTTAGTTACGAGATTCCAAATTCCAAGTGCCACAAGAAGAGAGAGAGGGGAAGAGGGAGAGAAAAAAAGAAATGCAAAATGGCAAGTTCGAATTCAAATTCGATAAGACAAGTCAAACTCATACTTTTACATTTCTAGTAATTCTAAGAGCATGACGAATTTTAAAGTATAATGTCAACTGTTTTACCTGTCGTGGCTGACACGCACGCTGCTATTTTGCAGGGAAAGGAAGACCAAGAAAAGGTACCAATATATTTTTGGCCGAAAAAAACAAACAAAATTAAAATTTAAAGGGCCGATTTTTTAAACGGAGTTTAGCCAGTGCCTAAGAAAACCGTGTCCTAAGTCATTTTCAGTTTGCTCAAGGCTTGTATCTAAACACGATTTATCGTGAACAGTTTCATGGAAGCATCTGGGCAGACTGGAGAAACATTCAACTTCTTTAAATGAACCACTTAGAAAGAGATCTGGAAGCCCAATGATTTTTTAAACCGCAGCCTAAATTAGACTTCGTCTAACTAACCGACCCTAAATTGAGAGACCTAGGCGGGGCGAGATCCATTGCATAAATCAGGGAAAAACAGGACAATTGTCTCAGTGATGATGATTTTACGCAGAGTGCGGCACCAAAAGACGCATTGAGGCATCTTGAAGTTCATAGGTTAAGCTGAAAATGGTATATTCCTTTGCTCATAACGTCGCACTTACGGAATAAAACAACAACAAAAAAAATTCTAAGTTTTTAAGAACCAGATTTTGAAAACCCCCCTATTTTGGCTCATAAATTGTAAATTGTAAATATCTTATTATCCACTCCCTTCAAGGCGTTTCAGGGAAATTTACAACACTGTTTGGGGGCCTTTGCCAGACTGCTTATGGTGCAGTTTACAAGTAATGAAGGAATGAGTAATGATGCTCCCATACATGAGTGTGAAAGTGAGATAGACCACTAGTACACCGGGCACTTCCTGCGCTACTCTTTACGAAGAGTCTGTGGGTTCTTTAACGTCCCACAGATTTATTATTACATGTGCAAGGGCTTGTGAGACGAGGCCTACGGTTTTATCGTCCTTATCCGAGAAGACTAGAAAGCCTAACCGTTTACAGATGTTGTTACAAAGGCAGCACTATCTTCTCAGTTATTTAAGGACCGTGAGTGTTGGTCCGACCGGGGTTTGAACCTACGGCCTCCCGCTCAGCAGACCGGCGCTTATCCCTTGAGCTAACCTGGCGGCTCAACGCTTACCCACCATGAAAACGTTTTATGAAGAAGGTAAAAAAACACGTTCAAGAGTAGCGCATTTGACGTAAAATCGATCTTTTACCTACAGGGAAGTAAAGATTTGGAATGACTTGGATGACTTTAAATTACAACCATCAATTTCTGCTTTTAAGAGCGCAATGAAAGACCACCTATTATCTTTGATCATCGATTCAAAGAATTTCAATAGAATTTGATTTTATTGGATTTAGCTATTAGTTTTCCTTTTTATTAGACCTAATTATTTCTTATCCGTCTCTAAATAGTTACATAATAGCCTTTTCTGAGGAGTACCTATTAAAGATTATTAAAGGGACAGTGTCCCGATTATGCGCACGCGCGAGCGTCATCTGTTTCTTCTTCAAAAGACAATAGAACTTTCATATTGACTCGACAAGATTTCCTTCCGGACAGCACCGCCGACAGAGATTTGTTGTTTATATTCTCAAGTAATATTTTAGACTTTCAAAGAAGTCTTTCGTCTTATATGAAAATTTGGCTCGCGCTTCGAAGACTTATCGCGATTTATCGCTAGCTGGGCCGCCTCGCGACCCGAAAATCTCGTTGCGTTTCACGGAATTTAAGTTACCCTTGAATCTGGACAGCTAGAGATGACTATTTCAGAGATCATTTCCAGACGTAAAGACTAAAGTTCGACATGGCTGCTGGAAGCTTGTTTGCTTCCATTTTATTTGTAAAACTCAATAACAGTTGAAATATAAAATTATTCTCCGACTAATTTAACAGTTTACGTTTACGTTAAAGGGTTTGACGTAAAAAAGCCCTTGAAAAAATTTCCATCGTATCTATCTAAACTTAACTGGTACTATAATGATTCAAATTGATCGTATAAAAAACCAAGTAAAGTGGATTTTGCACAACTGCTTCGTAAATATTTTGTAGCCAAAGATTTCTTTAGCAAAATATTAAGGGTTCTTGATGAAGCAACTAGCTCGTTGAGTATAAAGGTACCAAGACTGTGAACACAATTTGACCTTCCTACTGTAGACTGCGGCTAATCTATAAGTACATCAGGAATACCTACAATCTTGGACAAAATAAAATGGAACAGCAAACCCCCATCCCCCAAATCAAGGGTGAAGCCGCGCGAAGGGCAAAAACGCGCCATTTTCCCATCCTTGATTTGGGGGGAGGGGGGTCTAGGTTTTCCATTTATTTTGTCCAAAATTGTATAAGCTAAAACGGCTCCAACTTCGACCAGTACTTCAAGTCTTTTAAACTACAAGACAACGCGACAAGGTCTACAGGGAAGCAATGAAAGAAATCAGTTATGTTCTGAAGATGCCCAACCGAGAAGAATTTAGGATCTTGATTGACCTGTTAATAGGTCACCAAAGTTGATCTCGGCACAAGCATCTTACCTCCTCAGGAAAAGAAACTGAAAGAGATAAAAAAGAGTAAACTAATAAGAGATGTAACAAATGAAACCAAAAGATAAAATAAAGCTAATACAAGAGGCATTATTTGTTACATATTATCTTTGGGTCTAAACTAGTAATAGTTGACACTACAGCTGCCCCCGCTTGGTATATTGTCGGTCAATAGTACTCTTGCTCGTTGTGTAGCTCTTTGAAATATACCGATTCATAATGAAGATTTTCACACATATTCCATACAATAGGTGAGATAAATACGGGAAACGCAAGGTTCCATGCACAGTTTCAGTTCGATTTACACAGCTTTGATCAAAAAATTCTCAGTTTCGAGAATAGTTTATTCTAAACCATAAGAAAAGATTTATTTCGCTATTTCTCTTTCACTTTTTACATTCAGTTCATTTTATTTGCCGGAAAGTAAGCCTTAGAAATTGAAAGGACGTTTGATCAATTCACGCTCGCGCATTCTAATCTTATTTTAAACTTTATAGCGGAAGGACATCTGTGAGCAGGGAATAAGTCAGCACAGAATTTGATTGTCGGCGAATTTCTGTAATCGTCCATCGTTCTGCTAGTGATAAGCTAGCCGTTGTTCACTCGTCTTGCTTGTTTGGGGCTGAGTCAAAGAGAGAGAAAGAGTGTCTGGCAAGGTTTCCAATCAAAGATTTGTGAACTCGTGTCTGGCAAACTCTCCAAGTGTTTATATATACACAGTTATATGCACCTTATAACTTCATCTGCGCTTAACGAGTGTCTTTTGGTCCATAACTTTCAAAACAACTGCTCCACAGAATGTCACTGATAACACGTAACGCAAAAGAGTATCGAAGTATGACTGCACAATAAATGTCACAAAATCTACCTAAGCGGTCGCTTTGGGATTTTCTGTCTTTACGTCATCCTAACCATTTCGTACTTGCGGGCGCAAACAATAGAAACGTCATCATTACCTACCGATTCCTCGCGGCCCCTGTTTAAGCAAATCGAGATTTTTTCTGGCATACTGACTGTATATTTCAACTGTAAGTACTTTCCTTAATATATGCACGAGTTACTAGAGTGCCTCCTCGGGATTTCGTTTTCTGACTGGATTTTCATACAAGGTGCCTGCACTAAGTCCAAGAAAAAAGAACTCACTCTCCCCACCCATGATACGCCCGATGGTAAATGGATTAGCCCGAGAAAGCAATCGCGTCTCCCTAGGTTAGCAAATGTTGTCAGAAGCTTGAAAAATGTGTTAACAATAATTATAGTAAACAGCGACCACGTTTGAAAAGAACGAAGGCCTTTACCTGTAGAAAGAAGAATCCACTACCTTGCCTGTATATGAGGGTGCTAGTGAGGTTAACAGTTAACTGATATTTGGCCGAAAAAACAGTAGTTAACTGATAATTGGCCGAAAAAATAGTAGTTAACTGAGAATTGGGTACCCCCATTTGCACCCTCGTATATTGTGTTTATAACACATATCACACATAAACCTGGAGAACAACAATTAAAGATTGACAGTGAAAGTTGTTTTGTATACAATATTTTCCTTTTCCTAGTTGACGACAGGAGACTGGGGGCAACACCCCAACATTGCCTAATAGGCCATTTGCACGATGGCGTCATTTTACTACTACGACCAGAATCCTTTCGTTTTCCCTTTCATATTCAAATTTGGTAATTCCAGCGAGGTTTGAATAACAAAAGCCTTCATTTGCACAAGAAAGCAAAACCCTGAAGGGTTTTGGTCGTAGTAGTAAAATTACGTCATCATGCAAATGGCCTTTTATTGCGAGTCTTCCCAAACCGAATTTACGAAAACGATCGAAAGCTCCGCATGGTGGCTCACTGGTTTCCTGAAGAGATGACCCGAGCAAGAATCTCAACTGTTTGGTATAAATGGCCACAAGCGTGGCGTTTTTAATTGAAACCAATGATGAAATTAACTAATTAACATCTCTTCAGGAAAGGTGGGGACAAAAATCCGCCACGAGCCACAAGAATGTGGCAACCCCACCAAGACACCAGCCGAGCTCTCGAGAAGGAAAACCAATAAACTAAGTTGGTTTCAGTACTTAAAGTATAGTGATCTAAAAGAACGAAAACAGGCATTGGAGTAGCAGCCCAATGAAACTGACCTACTGCAATACTCGGACGATAATGGCGATAATAGACACTTTGTAATAAGCGGTTTAATATAGCTCAGTAGCAAACAACGAAACTACGACAAGACTAGGGCCGACTAAATTACGCCAATGGAGAAGCAGACCCATTTCTGACCCTCTGCATTGGCCTATATAGTGCAACTAGAGATAACGATAAGCAATGTCTTGGTAAAGACAAAGGTAATGGAGAAGCAGCCCTGTATGTCTGACCTCCTGCATTAGTTTTTTCTAGAATTTCTAAAATCACTGACACAAAAACATATAAAAAGACGGTAAGAGGCCGAGTACATTCGTTATGTCCTAGGGTGTATAGAGAATTTTAAATATATCGAAAATTCAATTATAGACCTAAAGAGTAGAGGCGGGAGATAAAGTTCGAGGCAGTCCTCTAACTGGCCCTCTTGAACGCCTTAGTTTCAGTAATAAATTGCTATCAAATCATCAGTCTACGAAGAAGCAGTCCAATATCTGACCTTCTTCGTTAACGTGACTAGAGACATCAGGAGCAAATCAAATCAAGTCAATTAGCGTGTAAGGTGTCGGACCTAATGTAAAGCTTAAAAGCGTCGGATTTCCAGCGGCCAAGCGTCCGAATTTGGGCATCGGAGAACTCTTTCTCGGCTGAGTGACAGGCAGCTCCCATGCGAAAGCTATGACCTTTGCACCTGCTTGTGTCAAGCCCGCAAAAAGACAAGCAACGATGGAGTTCGGTATTTAACTGACCCACTTTTATTGGGCTTGTGTCGCTATGACAAAAAAGAGGGCCTGCTTGGGTGCCCCTGAGTTTGCAATAATCCAACATCGCTTGCACTGGGCAAAACGGCATAGAGTCTTCCGCTCGATTAGGATAACAAACGGGCGTTTGTCCGTGTTGTGTTTAAAGTTTGTGATAGTGATTTTAAGCATGTGAATGTTTCCATCATGCGTGAGAGAGCGCACGTCACGGAATTGAACTAACGAACTACCAGAATTCGCGTTCTTGGCCGCCAGCTAACCGATCCTAAAAAGGGCATAAAATGCTCTTAAAAACATAGTAGAAAAAAGAGTACGGTGAATGGCCGAAGAGTTGTTGTGGTTAAGTGAACCTACGAGCACGTGAAGAACCGGCCTTGAGATTGGAAGCCGGATGTCACTTGAGCCTTGACGACTTAGGGCCGTCAACAACTTGTCAGTAATAAAAGCCCTCGTAGGATCACGCAAACCTTTCACCAAATTAACTACAGAATACAGGGCAAATTTTCTAGATATATTCGTTGGGTGGCTCGATGGCTCGGTAGTCCCGACTGACGAGCCACCGAGCCACTAAACTATATAACCTCGACTGAAGAGCCACCGAGCCGCCGAGCCACTAAAATATATACCTATAATCTGCTATAATACATACTAAAATATACGCCTTCTATGTCTGTCTTATACTTATATGTCTTATATCTTTCTCTTTCTTTAAACACTTGTCATGACTAGCGAGCCACCGAGCCACTTCTGTTTAAGACCTTAAAATATGGCCCTGTATTCTGTAGTTGCTCCGCGCACTAAAATTATGACCAATTGATGTTTTGACGTCTGTCGGTTAATGATATCAACAATGGCAGCGTTATCAGTGTAGAATGCCACACACCTGTTGGCCATATAAGGCCGATGTGTAGCGCTATAACGATCGGAAACAGCTCTAAAAATGCGATATTTAAGGATTTCCAAGAATCCGGCCACGCGTCGCAAAACCAATGCTTACCAAAGACAGCACCGTACCCCTTGGATCCGGCTGCATATCTGTGTACAACTGGAGAGAGGACGAAGTTTCCAATTTCTCGTGCGGGAAAAAGATTCTCCCATTAAACTACCCTAAAAATGTTAGCCAGACGGCAATGGCGTGTTTAACCTCCTTAGTAAGGCGAATGTGATGGTGCGGTCGTCTTGCCCCTTTGGTACCCAACAATGGATAGTCATTAGGATGGATGGGTATTATGCGAAACGCCGATTTGACATCCGTTTTGGCCATAAAGCAACCAGCCCCTGCCCGTTTGAGGACATCAATTGCGTCGTTTATGGAAGCATAACTGACCGAAGAACAATCATCGGGAATAAAATAATTGACAGAGGAAATATGGGGGTATGATAAGTGATGTATTAGCCGAAATTCGGAAGGATCCTTCCTGGGAACAATGCCTAGAGGCGAAAAATGAAAGATTGGAAAAGGTGGGACAGTGAAGGGACCTCCGATACGACCGGCCTCACATTCCTTGTTCAAGTTTGACAAAACAACTTGTGGTTTTTCGAGTGCGCTTTTTAGATTACGGGATTCAAAGGTCTGCCGTTCGCCAACATAACTGATACGAAAACCGAAAGAAAAACCCGAAATTATAAAGTGTTTAAAGTCAGCAGGGTATCCGGTTAAAAGAAAATCAAGCCTGTCCACCCTTACGGTAGTGGCTGGACTGCTGTGTAGAATTCGTAGCAACGGGTCCTTCTTAGGGGAAAGGGAGGCGATGTTGTTGGGTGGCGGAGCACTGGCTTGCGGGGTGCTTGGCGCCACATTTGAAACAAACATGGTCCAATCGACAACCGCGCAATATCTCCCTGCATGAAATATCCAGCAGGACCCTTTGGGAAAGGACTGGCGAGGCCGTGATCGCGTAGAAACCCCAGAATTGACCTTGTCCGAGCTAAATTGCGATTTTGTACGAAAATTTATTACCGCCTTAAGCCATAGCTCCCAGCGCACAGAATCCCAGGGGTACTGGTCAGGGGCTGACTGCCTAAGATAACGAAATTGTTCGTCATAAAAATACCAGTCACCCGGTTTGGCTGAAATGTCGCGAATGATCTCGCAATATTTCATAAGTTGCGGGGTTTCATGGGGAAATTTCTCTGTAAATATGGCTACAAACGTATTGAAAGCTGATAGCCATTGATTAAAGCTATGAATTTTCGTAGAGGGTTGAAAAGGCTCCAGGGTCAACTGGGGTTCTCTCGGGGAGCTATCAGTGGACTTGAAAGAAAAAGAATACTTTTCAGTAGCTGGGGAGACGGAAAGTAGTGCCCTGAAATCGATATACTCATTTGGCCAGATTTTCCCATGAAGTTTGGGAGTTACGTTACTGCCTAGAGCTACGGCTATACTAGCAAATGGTTTTTTGTTGCCTGGCGACGGGAGCGGATTGGATGACGTACTTGGAGGTGTACTTTCGATCAGAAGAGAAACCTCTTCATCAACCACTGCCTCTACGCCAGTAGGCTTGTGCTGGCACTTTTCAACTTGCGTTTGGGGAATCTTCTCAAAGGCCCGTTGAACTGCCTCGGTTACAGCGAGGGAAATAGACGAAGTTAAGGCGTTCACATCCACCGTCATCAAATTAGCTGTGTTGGAATTTGTAGCTGCTAAACGTGTATGCTCTGTCTCAGGAGCCGTCTCTGTGAGGTCGGAACGTCGCATTCGCTTGGACTGTCTTCGCTTAGGCCAATTAGGTTGTTGGCTCTTCTTGGGAGGCATGACTTATCATCAAAGACCGTTACGGTTAATTAACTCCATGTAAGGTAAACATTTCCTGTCTAACATTCATTAGAGGGGCAGAACCCACGAGTACGCGAGAACAATGTTGGAATGACAAACAGGGGAGGAGAAGTCGAAGTTAAAATAAAGAAAAACATCGCGGGCCAAGTTCCAGTCAAACGAAAACAACAAAACTCAATAACAACAATAGACAATCAAATTGAAATAAAACAAAATCAACAGCAGGTACAGAATACCGAGTGCATTGGGCACACCAGACAAAGATCAGGCGGCCGGAGATATGTTGTACACTCAAAAATGGTATCTGACTGCAAATTATAAACCCAAACTTTCCGGGTAGCAAACAAAGGGTTCCAAAAGGAACCTATGGAATCAGAGTGTACAGCCAGTGTCGTGCTCAAATAGCTGAGGCAACGACTAAAACGCATAAATCAAAGACTGACCCAATAAATACTGGCCGCTAAACTGCGACTCATGGTATACAGTCAGTGTCTCGAGCTCAAAATCAAAAATCAAGAGGCAACGACAAAGCAAATAACCAAAGGCTGACACGATCATAAACACAATTGTTTGAGTCAATATCAAAGGAACTGGCCCGTGGATCAAAAAAAAAAACCGTAAAGAATAACATCAACGCTACGCTACTGAATGTCAACACTAGACAATAGCCGCATAGACGTAAGTACTGCCCCTCTAAAACTACGATAGAGCTTATATTGCCCCTTACGCCATCAGTAGCATAAAAATTATGACGAGCCTTCCAAAAACCCCTATGACCCCAATAGATCGCGTAAGAGATTCTAAGACATCCCGTAGGTAACGTGTTAAAAGATCTACGTTTTTGTTAAAGGCAGTAGCAGAGCGCCGACGAATGGTTTAGCATACAGACAGGAATTTTACCCCGAGGTCCTCAAGTTCTGACCCAACTTGTAGAGGAGACTGAAATGGTAGATCATTAGTACAAAGTTGCACGATAACTATGTCGGGGCGTGTAGATCGAACTACGTGCAGATCAACTGTACGCCCACCAATGCCATGCCAAGTTATATCGGCGGGAGCCGTAATTTGTAGGGATAAATCAAGGTAACCGATATGATGTTCAATGAACTTCTCCAGACGTCGAATAAAAGAGTGTCCCAAGATTAAAACACGAGGTGTTGGTGTAACCGTGTGTGTAGCCATAACTCTCCTAAGAAAGAAGGATTAAAATTAAAAAGAAACTTGCCTGAAAATTTTTAACTAAGCGTCAAAGGGATTTCAGAACAGGCTGATGGAAAAAGTTGGAAGGTCGCGCAAAACATATAACAAGTCTTTTATACAGCACTAAACACGTTCGATCTCCTCATTGGCCAGGGAACCACCGCCTGCACACTTCTGATAAGAAACGGGAAATGCCTCGAAATAAAATGACATTATGATGCCATCTTCTCATCATAATGTTTGTTATTTCAAACCAAGAGGGGCTGGGTCGATTCCATTAATTATGGGATCAACAACGCGGGACGCACATAGTCATAAAGAGCACATTAAGGTTGGAACATTCTTAAGTTTGGTGTTTATCGGGCCTATTTGAACGAGATACATCCCTTCAAAAACTTCAAAATTAAATAAGAAGTCCGGACGGTGTATCTGGTTAACAAATAGATTCCATGTTGCCGTGCGTCTGTTCAGTAATGGATCACAGATGACGTCAAAATGTGAAAAAAAAAACAAACAAACAAACAAACAAACAAAGAAGTAGCACATGAGCGGCAGGCGAGTGTGTCACTGAGTTTTGCCCCCGCAGGGATTTCGCTCAGAAGGCGAAATCCCAAGGAGGCACTCTAGTAACTCGCGCGTATATTAAGGAAAGTACTTACAGTTAAAATATACAGTCATACAGTCAATATAGAAAAAATCTCGATTTGCTTGAACAAGGGCCGCGAGGAATCGGTAGGTAATGATGACGTTTCTATTGTTTGTGCCCGCAAGTACGAAATGGTTAGGATGACGTAAAACACAAAAAAATACCAAAGGGACCGCTTACAATGGGTAGATTTTGTGACATTAATTGTGCAGTCATACTTCGATACTCTTTTGCGTTACGCGTTATCAGTGACATTCGCTGAAGCAGTTGTTATGAAAGTTATGGACAAAAGACACTCGTTAAGCGCACATGAAGTTATAAGGTGCGTATAACAGTGTATATTTTAACACTACGTGAGTTTGCCAGACGCGAGTTCACAAATCTTTGATTGGCAACCTTGCCAAACACTCTTTCTCTTTCTTTGACCGGAATAAGACTCGGCCCCAAACAAGCGAGAAGAGTGAATGACTCAACGGCTACCTTATCACTAGCAGAACGATGGACGATTACAGAAATTCGCCGACCATCAAATTCTTTCCTGCTCACAGATGTCCTTCCGCTATAAAGTTTAAAATAAGACTAGAATGCGCGAGCGTGAATTAATCGAACGCCCTTTTAATTCTAAGACTTGCTTTCCGGCAAATTAAATGAACTTAATGTAAAAAGTGAAATAGAAATAGCGAAAAATTAAACTTCTAATTAGACTAATAGAATAAACTACTCTCGAAACTGAGAATGTTTTGATCAAAGCCGTGTAAATCGACCCGAAACTGCGCATGGAACCTTGCGTTTATTTCCTGTATTTATCTCACCTATTGTATGGAATATGTGTATGAATTAGTATATTTCAAAGAGCTACACAACGAGCAAGAATACTATTGACCGACAATATACAGAGCGGGGACCGCTGTAATGTCAACTATTACTAGTTATACTATATTTTTTATTTAATTGCGCCCGCCACCTTTTCTTGGTCAGCGGCATTCTTTTAACTGTATAGCGAGATTTTTTCTCGATCTGTTCACACTCCTGTGTTGTACCGACTAATATGCATGATATGAGTGGTATGTGGTCTCGCAGGTCCTGGTGTTGATTTCAAGGTCCCTTTGATGTCACAGTAATCACGTGAATGCACATGCAAGTGATGCAACAATCATTATTACACATTCGACTCGGAAGCACAGGTAATTCAGGTACACAAGTACTGCATTAAATAGGCGACTTTTCGATTCGCCTTGCCGGCCTGGAATCTATTTACCCAGGATGAAAAGTAGGGCCTGATCTCAGCTTAGTGCGGGACTAGTTTTCGGTAACATACGAGCGCTAGGAAAGTCTAGAAATCGATGTAAATTATAAAGTTTATTCACGTTTCACTAAAGTGCATGGTTTTTCAGGGTGTTATATTTTTATACGTTTTCAAGCATGTTACGTCGCCTGTCATCCGAAAGCTTTAATAAGCTTTGAACTCCAGTGGTAATTTAAGCCGTTTCATTATTTTATATCGCATATCAACGGCCTTTGGTCATTGAACACGGACTGAATATTCGTTTGAATAACAAGACTTCGTGCATGACTGCGTACCGGCATTACTTGGGTCACACATTACTGTTTCAATGTATCTTTCCCACGAATAAAATACAAACGTCTTTTCTCGCTCTTTATCATCCGCAGATGAAGGAGTGATAGGAGTGATTTTTATGAAGATTTTTAGTAGAGCTTGCTTTAGCAGCACGAGACTTTAAAAATGCAGGCGTTTCTTGTTTTCTTGGTGTGTGGGACCTTGTTTGTAGGCCACGCGTTCGGACCGGAGACCGTGGAAACTGGGGATAAGAATCGTGACGACTTTCATTGTATGCAAATGAGAATCGTGATGAGCATGCGCTTTATTTTCGGCGATGACTGAAATGACGCATGTAAGTTTGCAAGTGATGTAATTTACCCCGAATCGAGGATCTGGATTTTCATGTAATTATGCACGACATGCACGCGTATTAAAAAGTAAATACCCCGTACGATGAGAAAATATTATAGCTGGGAAATCCTGTTTTATGGTGTATTGAGGCGTTACGTTTCTCAGAATATTGTCTCAATTACTTGAAATCTACGATATTTAACTGATAGATTTTCGCAGTTGTTAAGATGTGAAGTAGTGTTGCACTTTATAAATACTTGAGATATCAAGTATTTACTGGGCTGCCTGTGCGGCCCAGTCATAAAATGGGCTTTCATATGAAATGGTTTCATATGAGTTTCATATGAGTTTCTCTTGCACGGACCCTTACACGGATACTTTTTGTACCTCGTCTGCGATCCCCCTGAAAAACCCACAAGGCGTTGCGAACCTGAAGAAGGCTATTTGCGTTGTTCGAAGCGATTCGATCATGTGAGTCACTCTATAATTTTTTTATTGTTCGAGTTTAAGTCAGTTAGATGATGTTGGCGCTGGGAAACTCAGAGAAATGCTCGTGTTGCATTCAAACCGACACGCCGTTCACGGTAGGTTCACACTAAAAGACTGAAAAGATGACTGTGAACGTCAGGTTTGGAACGCCGTGGCCGCTTCGTGAACTATCGATCGATGTAGTACATGAGCAATTAAGAAGCACAATTTATGAGCAAAGTATTTCACCAGTTGACGACACTATGGCTGAAGACTTTATTGTAAGCCATCATAGTCAGTGAAGCGAACAACTCAGTTGCCGATGAATGGCAGATGAATCCTGATGCGTCGCACGTCCATGAGCGAGGGACGTGACAACTTTGCCATGTTAGAAGACTGGCTTTTTCTTTAAATATTTCCTTCTATTTAATGCAACACACGCCACTTTGGAGGTCTAAATTTCGGATACTGAGGATAAAGAAGACACGGACAAAAATAGGAACTCTGAGAATTTCGCACACAAGTTTAAAGCTTCACCGGGACATCCCATCTGGGAGCTTCACAGAGAGCGACTTGAGGAAAATAGGAGCTATTACTGACAAGGTTTGGTGACTGAGTAGAGCATACAAGTGTACCCCACGTCGAGGTTTCAGGGGGTTTGCTTTTGTTTGTATCTGTATCTTGCTAAGCTTCTATCATTAAATTTGTACAAGATCTTGTGATCACAATTCTGTGTTTTCGCCCATTCAGCAAGCACGCTATATTGATGTCAGCATTAGCGAGTTTCAGAAACATGCATTTGAAAAATTTCAGCTCTCGTGATGTTTCTTGATATTTCTTTTACCATTTTATGGAGATGTAAACTGAAGTCACCGCAAAATGGAAACTTAAAAAAGCGTATAATCCATTTATCTCGAAACATAACACACATGACTTATACGACCTTTATTTTCGTTGAGGTGTTTTGAATGCGAACGAATACGATCAATGTGAGGGGCAAAAACAGCATTAATATAAATGAGCCATAGGATTTTAACTAACATAAGGGTCAATTATTGTGCATTGAGATGAATCACTTGAAAAGAGAGACTTCGCTTGAAGATGTGATCAGAAGTAAACAAAGGCATAATAGTGCGTCACGTTCAGTCTTTTTAATATCCAAGGAGTCACTGTGAATAGTGTTTCCATATTGTTTAGCTGGCACAAAAACTTCGGACGAGTTATAAAGCGGCATAGTTATCTTCCATGAAGAAAAGTTAGTCTTGGGTGAGACAAACAGAACTGGAGCGAATTTTTAACTCACATCGGTATCAGGTAAAAAATATGTTATCGATCGTTTCATCTATTTACATTGTTTGAAGTGCGTGCTGGTGAACGCAACAGGCGAGCGAGAAATCTTTAAACTTTTTTAGGTCTCAAAATGCAAAGGATTTTATTCCTTCAAGTTAGAGAAAAATACCATGAGGAAAATCTTAAAACTGAATATTTTTTATCTTGTGCAAAAAATAGTGCGTTTTCATGTAGACTGTGGACCGCAAATTAGGATCGCACTTTTCACAAACATACGAATTCTGAAGTTCAGAACCCAACCGACGATTGTATTTTTCGCTGCTGTCAATCATCTTAACGGACCTCTTTGGAAACGAAACTTTACTTCACGGGTTCAAAAGGTCATGGTTTGTGATTTGTGGATTTCGATCCGTTTTGTGTGTTTCTCTGTTTCAAGGTTCGTTGCTTGTGATCGTAATTATGATTGACGGAAGCGATAAACACAATTGTGAAGGTGGCTTTTGAACTTTAGAGTTCGCATGTTTGTGAAAAGCGCAGTTTAGTCTCCGTGCAGTCAGTGAGGCCCCTGGATCAGGCGGGATCAATGAACAGTTAACTGTCTGTTTTAGTATACTTCTGGTTTTCATACAATACAATATTTCTGTCTAGTGTAAATTAGCTCAGTCTGTCGCATTTTATGCTGCTTGGGGGAGGGGTGCGTGGAAATAATGCAAATTGTTTCCTGCTTACAATTAATGGCTAACTTGTTTATTTTTATTCATAATGGTGGAATTTAAAAGTTATTATACAGCCCCCACTTAAAAATGGTACTCTTTTTTTTGGGTTACAAAAGTCTTTCAAAAGGGTACAATGTTCTGAATGAGTTTATGTTTCAGTCTCACATGAGATTCTGTTGCATGCAATGGTTGCAGACAAGGTTTTATGGTAGCCTGAGTGTGTATAGCCGCCCCCTCCCCTCAGAAAAAATAGCCCCTTTGTAGCCCAGTTAAAAATCGCCTTTCGTCGATTCTTGTTACTACTGGAAGCAACTTCAACTACCTGTCTAATGGTTGGTTTGCCCTGTCGCGTAATTTTTAAGTGCGTACGTGCGTAAAATTTACGTTCGCAAATAAAATAGAGGAAACTAATATATGAAAGAAAATGTTTAATCTCAACACTTTATATCTTGCCTCTATTTTATTTACGTGATTAAAATTTACGTGCGTTAATGTGCGGGGCCAAAAACGCGTTAGTGGAAATTCACCCTAACGTTACGTATGTGTCACGGATGTGTTTATACCGGTAGCTTTGTACTTGACTATCACGCACTCTACTTGCGGCCCCGCTTGCAGCACATAGAAGTCCCATATCGAGCTTTTCCGGAACGGTTCGGTCCACGAATTCTATCGCTTGAAAGCGTTGATTACTTTGGAACAAGTGATTACAAGTGATTACAAAAAAAGAATTATCTCACTGAGTAAAACTTCGAGGTTTACGGGAAAATCAGGATCGAGGATCGGTTTAAAAAAAACTTGAAAATACAATAAACAAATAAATAAATCGTGGTGATGTGGGCCACAGACTGTGATAAACTTCTCAGAACATAACCCCGTTCGCTCTACTGAACACTAAATTTAAGTAAACTACTCCGAGTCTGACTGAGTTAGTGATTGTTTCGACGAGAAGGTGAAACTTTCCTGGAAAATGAAACGCTTTATCCCAGTGATACTGTGATAAAATGCATGCTGGGTACAGCTCTAAACATCGCACTCTGAGACTGTATGGAGATATTAAAAGCAGATGTTAAGCAGCTATGGAAAATGTAATTACTTTCACGCGATTTTGATATTTATAAAACGGGCAACAAATTAAGCAGGAATACGCACGAACTGAATTAACTGTCTTGTATAAGGTTATGCTAAACTTACACACGTTTCCTGTGCTGAACATATACTGTACCAAGCCCTATCTTGGTCCGCTACAAAGAAGCTATATATATTTATACTGACAGAGTCATGGGCTCCTGATACTAACAAAAATTATCGTTCAATTTTTTGAGTGTAAAATCTCTGAAAGAGTTCTCACTGGAGCAGTATCACTATGTAAAAGGTTTTCGGAGGTTTCACACCGGTTTGAAGCTAAGATGAGCCGCCTGTTTCTTCTTGCAATTTTTACGTTTTGAGTATTTACAGTATGACATATAACACTCGTTTTGTATTTCAAACGAAAAAGTAGTATAACAGCACCGGTGTAGTTCCAGTTTTTCGGTTTTATTTTATTTGAATAACATTGGTTGAAATTCGGTTTATTATTTGCCCGATCAGCGGTATTTTACTTAGGCCCAGGACCGCGCGGTCGCAAACATGTGAAAAGGTGCTCGCCATGTTTTAGGTTGTATTTGTTTTGCTTTTAGTAATCGGTTTTCATGGTGTTCGCCGGACGTCTTAACACGTGTTTGTAAGTTTCCTTTATTAGCGCTTTCTTTATTTCGTCGGGTTTGAGTGTTAGTGTAAGTTTTTCATTACATTTCTGTAATTTTCATGCATTTGTATTCCATCCAGCAACCATGTTTATCGTGAGGTTGGTTATCGTACATGAGTTTGACACGTAACATCTCCATGTAGTTCCGAATTAAAAGTTGTGGTTTTTGGCGGCTACATTAGTTTAAACACGTTTCGGTGTCTCCATGGATTACGAAGCAAATGCAGTTAGCGACGAAGTGGTTGGACCGCGTGGTGAAGAAGTCAGACTTGTGCAAGAAATTACCCAACTGAAAAGAACTAGAGCTGGTTTTACGTCGGTACTTACGAGGAAGAGAACTGAACTTTCTGAATTATTAGAGGTTGGTGCTGACGTTGATTGTGTAAAGAACAAAGTATCTGAGCTTAATCAAGCATTTGAAAACTTCAAGGGAGCTCATGAGTTGTACATCAAGAGTCTTGTTGATGTCGGTAGTATTAAGGAAGCTTATGAGTATTTTCACGCCAAGTATCATGCTGTTAGTCGTTTGAAAGAAAAGGTAGCTGGTTGGATTGTCGGTGTTGAGTGTGCAAATGCAAATTCGACTGGTTCTGATGTTTTACCTGAAGATTCAGTCTGTCAGGCAGGTACAGGTGTTAGATCTGTGGCCAGTAGTAGCAAAGCAAGTTCTGTGAGACGAAGATGTGTTGAAGAATCAGCCAAAAGAAGAGCCTTGGAGGCAAAGTTGAAGTTGTTTGAGGAGCAACAAGCTGTAGCAGAAAGAAAATTCCAGTTGCAGCAGCAAGAGAAGAGATTAAAAATTAAGTCTGATCTTATCCAGATAGCAGCAAAGGAGCAAGTGTATGCAGAAGCAGATGCTTTGGAAAGAGGTAGTTCATTTGAGTTAGATCTCAAGTCAAAGGAACTTTCTCCGCAAAATTGCAAGATCAAAGAACGTGAACAAAGAGGAGCAGCTAAAGTTCAACGTGAGGGGCTCAACCCTGTGGTCTCTGGGTGGTCTCCTTCATTTCTGCCCCCCTGTGAACAGGGAATGAATCAATCACAAGCCAGTGTAAAAACCATTGAAATAATGGTAGACATCCAGGAAAAACAAGCAAAATGCATGGAGGGCCTAGTTAATCAGCAATACAAGAGTGCTCTAACCTTTACCCTGAAGTACCAGTTTTTGGGGGAGATCCTGTTGAATATTCAAACTTTGTGAAAGCATTTGAGTGTCTGATAGAGTCTAGGACAGAAAGTAGTAGCTCAAGATTGTATTACCTTGTATAGTATACAGAAGGAGAGGTTCAGGAGTTGATTGCGCAGTTGTTGTAGAAACACTTTGAAAAGTATTGGTAATAGTAGGAAGATTGAAAATCCAGAGAGTTTGAGGGGCGTTATCAATAGGCTACCTTATGATTTGAGAAAAAAGTGGCGAAACACCGCTGACCAGATATCAGAAGATCAGGACAGAGAGATTAAGTTTAAAGACATTGTTGTATTTGTAGAGAAACAAGCCCGTGCTGCTTCACACCCAGTTTTTGGTGACATCTCAGCTCGCTCCTAGGATCATGAAAGGGAAAGGAACAGCTACTCCAAACCAAAAGGAAAAAGCTTTGCAACCAAAGGGGACGATGCAGACCAGGGAAGAAGCAATGAAAACAAGGAGGATCCCGCTGGTGAAAGGAATGGAAATCCAAAGAACTGTCCAAAGTGTACAAGGGATCATTATCTGCATGACTGTCCCGAATTTAAAAGGGAGTCTTCTGAGGAGCGTGCACATTTTGTGAGAAGCAAAAGACTCTGCTTCAACTGCCTGAAACCGTACCATAGAGTGCAAGATTGCAGAAAGAAAGGAGCTTGCAAGGACTGCGGTAGAAAACATTCATCATTGTTACCTCATCCTCCAGTAGCTTGTGGTAATGCAAACAAAGATCAGAATTTGGCTGGCAAACAACCAGAGAATCCCACTGGACAAGGACGTGAACCAGCTGCCCCAAAGGTCAACAATGGTTTTATTGAAGTCGAGCCTGCACTTTGTGGTTTTACAGGAATGTCAAAGGCAACGGTTGGTCTGCCTGTGGTGCCCGTAAAGGTTACGGGAATAAGCCTGTGGTAACTACTAAACGAGTTAGGGCTGAGGGGTGAGGAGACGAGTTTCTCATTACCCACTATTGAGAAACAGAACAGTAAGGTCCAATGTAGTGTTGTTAGTTTGGTGGTTCACAATCTTCAAGAGGACGAGTTTATTGACCTGCCATCAGTCTTCTCTACGCCATCTTTGCCAATTACATGCGATGATATTCCGAAGCAAGAGGATGTTAAGAGATGGCCAAACCTCGATGGAATCTATATACCAAAAGTGGAAGCACAGGTTGGCCTACTTATTGGTAATGACAATCCGAAAGCACTTGAACCAAGGGAGATTAAGCAGAGCAGAAGAAAAGGCCCATTTGCTGTTAGAACCGTGTTTGGCTGGACAATAAATGGTCCACTGGGTCGCGAGAGCACTGGAGGTAGCCACACTGTTAACTTAGTTAAAGGGAACATTGAACTGGAGGCTCAATTTAAGAGATTTTGTAACCAAGAGTTTAGTGACTCCATTGCGGACACAGCCATGCAAATGTCTAAAGATGATCACAAAGCGGTTGCAATTATGGAGCAGACAGCGGTTCTAAATGGAAATCATTACACAATGGCCTTGCCATTGAAATCACCTCCTCTTCTGCCGAAAGACAGGGTCATGGCCTTACACCCCGCAAAGATCCTAGTTTTTTTGTTCAGTAAATACTTGCAGGTAATGGATGATCATCTTCACCATGGATACACAGAAAACGCGCCTGAAAGTCTGCTTGACCGCTCTGATGTTATGGTTTGGTACCTTCCCCACCACCCCGTTTTCCATCCTGACATGCCCGACAAGACAAGGGTTGTCTTTGACTATGCTGTTAAGTTTAGAGCAGCGTCGTTGAATGATAACTCTTGCAAGGGCCGGATTTCACCAATACCTTGGTGGGTGTAATGACAAGGTTTCGACAGAAACCCATAGTCTTAATGTCCGGCATTGAGTCCATGTTTCACAGTGGAAGTAGCTCCAGATCACTGTGATGCACTGAGGTTCTTATGGTGGCCAAGAAATGACGTGGAAAGGGAGCCACAAGATTACCGGCTAAAGGTTTATCCGTTTGGTGCGGTTTGCTCACCTAGTTGTGCCGGTTATGCTTTGCGCAGAACCGCCCAAGATAATGAAGCTCTATTTCCTCCGGAGGTTATTGAGACAGTGAACAAGAACTTTTATGCGGATGACTGTTTAAAGTCAGTGAAAGATGAAGATTCAGCAGTTTCGCTCGTGCTTAAGTTTGGACAGCTCCTGACAATTGGAGGATTCCACCTGACCAAGTGGGTGTCTAATTCCCCGAACGTACTTGCCACTATTCCTGAATCAGAGAGGGCAAAGTCTGAAAAGGATCTTCAGTTGGGTGTCATGCCTTCTCAACGGGCCCTTGGCGTCAAGTGGAATCTAGAGTCAGACACATTTGGTTTCAAAGTGAAGGTTAAAGAGAAGCCCCCTACTCGCCGCGGTATATTGTCTTTGGTCAGTTCAGTGTATGACCTGTTTTAAACCTAGTGGGTTTGGAGATGCTAGTAGTTGTGAACTCCATCACTTCAGTGACGCTTCGCAAGCTGGTTACGGTGCAGTCACTTATCTTCGCTTAGTCAAAGAATCAGGTCAGATTCTTTGTACCTTTGTGATGTCCAAGGCAAGGGTCGTCCCCCTGAAGAGGATCACTATACCTCGACTGGAACTATCTACTGCCACTGTCTCTGTCAGACTTGACAAGATGATCAAACGAGAGTTAGAACTAGCTGTTGATCGATCGTTTTTCTGGACAGATAGTACATCGGTGCTGAAGTGTGTAGCAATCAGTCACACAAGGTTCCACACATTTGTGGCGAACAGGTTGTCTCAAATCCATGACTGTTCTTCTCCTTCTCAATGGAGATATGTACCGTCGAAATTGAACCCAGCCGATGATGCGTCGAGGGGTCTCAAAGTGGGTGAGCTGCTTACAAACAGCAGGTGGAAGGTGGGTCCACCCTTTCTGTGGCAGTCAGAAGACAAATGGCCAAGTTATCCTGGTGTGGAAGAGCTCTCTGAAGAAGATCCTGAAGTCAAGAAAGGTGCGAAGGTTGGTGGTGTACTCACTGATGGTGATGCTATTCAAGATGACCAGTTGTTGGAGAGATTCTCGTCTTGGCACAGCCTTAACAAGTTTGTCGCATGGTTCTTAAGATATAAGACAAGCCTCTGCAAGTTCTGTGCTCGAGACAAGGAGAAGCCAGTGATACCGGCTGTGAAGTCTAGTATTGAGCCGATTAGCGTGCCTGAAATGAGAGAGGCTGAACGAAGCATCGTTAAGTATGTCCAAGAGAAGCACTTCAAGGAGGAGATTGAAAGCCTCAAGAGAAATCAGGATATTGTAACTGTGATTCCAAGTCAAAGGCCCAAAGGAGGTTCAGTTAAGAGAGGTAGCAGCATATTTGGTTTAGACCCCATTCTGGTGGACGGAATTCTGGTTGTTGGTGGACGGTTGCGGCATGCTTCACTGCCTGAAGATGCCAAACATCAAATCATTTTGCCTAAAGACCACCATGTTACGAACTTGATAGTGCGGCACTATCACTTGGCATCTGGTCATTCGGGGAGAGAGTATGTTCTGTCACTTCTACGAAGTACATTCTGGGTTATCCGAGCCAATTCAGTAGTACGTAAACTTCTCGCTAATTGTTTCAGTTGCAGACGGCGACAAGCTCCTGTGTGTAGTCAAAAGATGGCAGATCTTCCTAAGGAACGTGTTACAACCGGACAGCCTCCGTTCAGTCATGTTGGGATCGACTACTTTGGCCCATTTATGGTGAAGCAAGGAAGAAGTCAAGTGAAGAGGTACGGCTGTATCTTCACGTGTCTAACGATCAGAGCCGTCCACATCGAAATCGCACACTCGCTTGCTAAGGATTCTTTCATAAACGCTCTTCGCCGGTTCATCGTGAGAAGAGGCAAGCCTTTGTTGGTGCGGACTGATAATGGGACCAATTTCGTCAGTGGTGAGAAAGAATTGCGCACCTGCATTCAGAAGTGGAACAGACAGTGTATTCATGAATATTTGCTGCAACAAGACGTTCGTTGGATTTTCAACTCCCCAGCAGCGTCGCACCATAGTAGTATTTGGGAACGGTGTATAAGAACTACTCGCAAGATCCTGAACGCTCTTCTCAATGAGCAGGTCCTGAATGATGAAGGGTTGCTGACTCTCATGTGCGAGGTGGAGGCGGTTATAAATGGTCGACCCATCACAAAGGTTTCTGAAGATTCCAGAGACTTAGAAGCGCTTTCCCCTAATCACTTGCTTCTACTACGACATAGAGCTGTGTTACCACCAGGTCTTTTCCAAAGGGAAGATAACTACTCCCGGTGAAGGTGGCGCCAGATCCAATATTTGGCGGATCAATTTTGTGGAAACGCTGGTCTAGAGAGTATATCCCTTTGCTTCAAAGGCGACAGAAGTGGAACAGTTCACGTCGAAATTTAGCTGTGGGAAACATTGTGCTTGTAGCTGACGAGACTACCCCGCGGAGTTGCTGGCCGTTAGCAAGAGTGATCGAAGTTATGCCAGGCAGTGATGGTTTTGTGCGACGTGTTAAAGTCAAGACTAAGACGAAAGTTCTGGAGCGACCAGTCGCTAGGTGCGTGCTTTTGGAGGCCACTGAAGACAATGGACATTAAGAACATTTATTGAAAACATTGAAGTTTCACTTCAACATACTGTATTTGAACTGTGCTTAGATTCAAGTCATTACTCAAGGAGTTAGATTTACATAAGAACTTTGAGAACACAAACAATGCTTAAATGCCCATGTGCATTTAAAGGGGTGGGGAATGTAGTTGAAGTTTTTCGGTTTTATTTTATTTTAATAACACATATATATTTTTTTCTTTGTTGGCTGAAATTCGGTTTATTATTTGCCCGACCAGCGGTATTTTACTTAGGCCCAGGACCGCGCGGTCGCAAACATGTGAAAAGGTGCTCGCCATGTTTGTGCTAAGTTTTAGGTTGTATTTGTTTTGCTTTTAGTAATCGGTTTTCACGGTGCTCGCCGGACGTCTTAACAAGTGTTTGTAAGTTTCCTTTAGTAGCGCTTTCTGTATTTCGTAGGTTTTAAGTGTTAGTGTAAGTTTTTCATTTTATTTCTGTAATTTTCATGCATTTGTATTCCATCTAAAAACCATGTTTATCGTGAGGTTGGTTATCGTACATGAGCTTGACACGTAATATCTCCATGTAGTTCCGAATTAAAGGTTGTGGTTTTTGGCGGCTACAACCGGCGCCTTTGACAACAAAACTTATCTTCAAGCAAGCGAGAGTTGTTTGTTCATGTTTTCTCGACGCTCTTGTTGCCGGTGTTGTTGTGGTTGCCGACGTTTATCGTCAGTAATAAAGACGTGACTGAGAGTAGCGACTTAAGACTGAAGACTCTTTTTCAGATAAAAATGTTGACCTTGATAGATTGACGTGGTTTGAAACTAATATGAGCCGCCTGTTTCTTCTTGCAATTTTTACGTTTTGAGTATTTACAGTATGACATAGTTCAAACGAAAAAGTAGTATAACAGCACCGGCGCCTTTGACAACAAAACTCATCTTCAAGCAAGCGAGACTTGTTTGTTCATGTTTTCTCAACGCTCTTGTTGCCGCTGTTGTTGTGGTTGCCGAGATTTTTATCGTCAGTAATAAAGACGTGACTTAGAGTAGCAACTTAAGACTTAAGAGATAAAAATGATGACGTCGATAGATTGACGTGGTTATCTGATGTCAGAAGGGCTTATATTCGGAAGGGCGATTTGACAGAGGGTTTTTTGCATTACGGGTTTGGGGGGCTTATATTTGGGGGAGCTTATACATGGAGGGGCTTATTTTCGGAATTTTACGGTATAGCAGTGGTACTTTCCTGCTCCTGCAGCTGATGATGCTCCCACTCCTATTGCTGCTTCTGATTCTGCAGTTTCTTCTGCTCCTGCTGCTGCTGTCACTCGTACTCCTGCTCCTACTGCTGTTCCACCGCTGATTCTGCTCTGATACAGCTCCTGTTTCTACTCCTGACTTTGCTCCTTCTGTTGCTCCTGTTCCTGATGTTGCTGCTCCTGCCGTTGTTCATGTTTTCTCAACGCTCTTGTTGCCGCTGTTGTTGTGGTTGCCGAGATTTTTATCGTCAGTAATAAAGACGTGACTTAGAGTAGCAACTTAAGACTTAAGAGATAAAAATGTTGACGTCGATAGATTGACGTGGTTATCTGATGTCAGAAGGGCTTATATTCGGAAGGGCGATTTGACAGAGGGTTTTTTGCATTACGGGTTTGGGGGGCTTATATTTGGGGGAGCTTATACATGGAGGGGCTTATTTTCGGAATTTTACGGTATAGCAGTGGTACTTTCCTGCTCCTGCAGCTGATGATGCTCCCGCTCCTATTGCTGCTTCTGATTCTGCAGTTTCTTCTGCTCCTGCTGCTGCTGTCGCTCGTACTCCTGCTCCTACTGCTGTTCCACCGCTGATTCTGCTCTGATACAGCTCCTGTTTCTACTCCTGACTTTGCTCCTTCTGTTGCTCCTGTTCCTGATGTTGCTGCTCCTGGTACGGTATAGCAGAGGTACTTTCCTCCTCCTGCTGCTGTTCCTACTGCTGATGCTGCTCCTGCTCCTATTCCTGCTCCTGATTCTGAAGTTTCTTCTACCCCTGCTGCTGCTCATACTCCTGTTGCTGCTGCTGGTCCGCCGCTGATTCTGCTCCTGATACAGTTCCTGTTTCTACTCCTGCCTCTGCTCCTTCTGTTGCTCCTGTTCGTGGTGTTGTTCCTCCTGCTTCCACTGCTGCTGGTTCTACTCCTGCTGTTACTGCTGCTGCTGCTTTGCTACTATTCCTACTCCCGCTCCTTCAAAAAGAACAACAAAAATAAAAATCTAAAAGCCGCAGTTTTACACAATACCTTGTGTTAACATCTTGAAAGTACTGAGCTAATCCTTCATGGCCATTGGCTTGAGCAACATCCTCGGGTAATGGTGTTCTGTCCTTGCTTGTCCAGCTTAAGTACTGAAGACCATGTCAATAGATTCTTGAACATCGGTTTGGGGTGTAAACTAGTAGCTGAAGAACTTTCACTGATGGCAGGTGTTTCGTTTGAACTGAAAAATAAGTTAGAGAATTACAAATTAGTGTTTCCACTGTAACAACAAGTATCCTCCTCCGGGCGCGAAGACGATGACGACGACGACGATGATCATGACGATGATTTCTGAACAAACATAGTAAAGACAACGGGAGACATATTGTTTTTTTTAAATTACATCTTGTTTTTTTTTTCAATTACAAAAGTTAATCAGAAATAACTTGCTTGAGCCGGCTTGTGGGTCCGCAGCCACTGGCTTAATGGTTGGATAACGAGGACACAAGTGACGCAAACATTGACTAGAACTTGGATTGACTACGTCAGTATCATCCCGCGCGTCGCCATCTTGATTCTTAATGGCCTCCGTTTCTATGGATTCTGTGCAACTTTTTATTGAAACGTGATGGTGAGTATTGAGCCCGGACCGCCAGATCTAAAGTTTGAGGAATTGGGCAAATAGACCTACATAAAATTACTTCACTTTACCTTGGCCTTGTATACTTCGGAGCAACTACCTGTGCAATGTTGCTCTCATTCTCAAAGAATCCTTGCTCTTCCAAACAAATGGCAGACCACAATGATCGAGGAGTTGGATCCTTTACTACCTCTCGGACTATCTCCCCTATCACGTCAATGTGTCTGAAAACTGTCATTCCAATTTTCAGACCGGCGTCTGTGACAACAGTCACAGGTACTTCACCAGGCATTGGAGAAGCTGAAATTTTATTAAACAATAATATTAAACACAGTTTTAAATAGTAATCAGATTTTTTTCTCCTCAGTTGGATATTTTTAGTATATTGTTTTTTGAAATTTATAATTACATACCATTACAAAAATAAGCACTACTCTCCCCTAGGAATCCCTAGACTCATGGTCGAAATCTTTAAATGTCTCCAATTCAAAATTCATTTATTTACATGGACATGAACGGTAGCGCTAATAATGTTATGTATTTTAAGATAAAAATTTATCGCTATTTCTATATAGAAATGTGGATTATTTTTCTTTAAAATATTTCTCGGTCTCCTTTGGGAATCCCGTTTTCATAGTGTGTTTTGGCGTGTAGAAATCAATTTGTTGATGGTGATGTGGTGATCAAAACTTCAGTTGCCTCCTTTTCATTGACATTATTTGCACGTTGAACATTTTTTTATATCTGCAGCCCATTGTACTTACGAGGGACAATTCCTGACAGAGTGAAAGGGTTTTCCTTCCATACCACGACATTGGCCACCCCTTCAAACTGTGCTACCCCAGACGCTACTTCATCTGGCAACTGCTTATTCAGTGATATGTAGAAGGGAAATCCTCCCTGTTTTAAATAAAAAACATGCTGCCACTGAACCAGAAGTATATGTTCACCGAGAGTTAAAATTCATGGGTAGAAGAACAAGGATTTTCAAAATTTAATGGCATACCAATAACGCAGTCCAGGATGGTAAGGATAAGTGACCTTTGAAATTGCAAGGCTTTATTTATATCTACATAAAGGGGTTTCATTTAATTTAAAGGAGTTAAACTTACATGTAAACACCAAAACCCGGGGAATTTAGAGATACATGTGTACACGAATGTAGTGGTCAATTTTTTACAGTTGTAAGGACTGCAGAAATGAGGTCAGCAACAGCTGGGTTGTCAGATTAGAAATATTAGAGAGATTAAGATTCACGTTTACGGCAAACGGCAAACGTCAGATTTAAGTTGGGAATTCCTCCGGATAGAAATTAGCAGGTAAAAACTGTCCATAACAATTCTTACGGATAAAACTGGCGTAGAACTGCTCATTTCGGAGTAGAAGTAATAAACCGTACACGATAGTTAAGGGGAATCTTAATCTCTATAATGATAAAAAAAAATCACCTTTATGGAGCCAGACCTGGGGCAAATATCTTGGACCACTGAATAGACACGGTAAAAAGACGATTAGCAAATGAACAGAGTGTACAACTGATCATGAGGTACTAAAATTTACAATAATAATAATAATAGTAATAAGAATGATAACAAACAAACAAACAAGCAAAATAGAATATAATACTTTAACAGGGTTCACACAGTAAAGACACACAATGGCATGTTTCTTGCCCTCTTAGGTGTCTGAGTTTGTTATATGGTTATGTCGCTTCCTTTTCAGTTTGCTTTAACCATTTTAAGTTAAGGAGCTAGTAATTAAAAAAAAAGGAGAGAAAAAGGCTTAACTCCAATCCCCTTTACTGGAAAACTAATAAATAAATAAATAAATGGAACACCATAATTTTACTGATTCCTGGAGTGTTATTGTGTTGCAAGAGAACAGCCAGTCTAAAAACTAAAGCACAAGCAGTAGTAGTGATAACTGCTTGGGTGTCCTGATCTTCAATTAGCTGTGATTGCAATACACGATCAACATTTCTGAAATATTTCACCGGTGTTCTCGGTTTTCTCGAGTTTGACAACAAACACTTCCCACAAGTTATATTTTTGTTTTGTTCATCAAGAAAGAAACGGATTTTAACATGTTCATATGTACCTCCAAACAAGCTATTCCCCACATCGGAGATATCATCACATATTCCATTGTTGCAAAGTTCTTCTATAGCTGGGTCAAGCTTGAATGAGTTAATTAGCTGGGGGAAAAAAATCACATCCAAGATTAACCACGAGATAACAGAGACCATAAAATCATTCTGTATGCCGGAAATGGTCCAGTTGTTTAGTCCTCTACACAACGGTTCGTTGACAGCGTTTTAATACCTCATATCAAAGCTACAAGCAAAATTATGCACTCGCGTTGATGTGTGAATGCACATCGCTTGCACAACAACTGTAAAGAAAACAAAATTTCTATAAACAAGTTTAGGGGAACTGCTATAGCAAGTCTAGTGTCAGACCAGCCGCCTGGTTAGGTGGACTGCAAGCAGTCAATTTTTCTTTCTTTTTTTTTTTTTTTCAAAATGAAGTGAGGGGAGTAAAAGCGCGATCGATGCCGCGAGACGCAAGTAGTGAGGGCAGCAGCCTGAAAAGAAAAAAAAGAGAGTGTCATCCTTCTTTGTGTCTCGCGCGATTCCCTTGATGGACAAAAAAGGCAGACTGCTAATAGACTAAGCGTTAGACCATGTTTTCGAATAGAGGTGGTCACCAACATCGTACGTGCGGTCCCCTGATATGCAGTCAGCTGTCCGTAGTCTTTATGAAACACAGACCGCATCGCCAAATGTCACTGATTTATCACGTAAATTTAAAAATGGTGTGATCATCAATTATTATTTCTCCAGCTAAATTAGTGCTAACTGCTACCTTCAAGTACCTGCGACGCAGAGGGAGGATCATCACAGAGAATTAAGGACTTTTCAATTGGGAGGTTACCAGCAATAGGCAAGCTACCATCAAGGGGCTGGACAATTTCTGAAAGATATAATGGAAGACATCAATTCACTGTCAGTGGTATGTGTCAATTCAGCTCATTCAGCTCATTCTCTCTAGTATGTGTACAACAGGCTTGTTCATCGCTTGTCTTACGATGGTCACGTTTTTAATTGATCAAGACGTTTTGACTACGTACAATGTGTACATGTACTTGTTTGCACTTAGCCTCCCATACAGAAGTTTTTAGGGGAGCTCGTCTTTCATCCGGGAGGGATGAAAACTGAGCCCCCGTAAAAACGCCTGCGTGGCTAGTCTGCACTGGGCGATGGCGCGTAAATGGAAGCTCCTGCTTTAAATATTGCGGAAGAGCGTTAAAGCAAGCGGGGGCGGCGTAATCAATAAAACGATCTTACACATGAAAGGGTGCAAACAAAGTCACTTTTAAAGCTGGAAAGTTCTTTGACGTGCAGGATTAATGATTAATTTATTATTATTCATTAATTACCTACACGAGTATTTGATTAATCACTTGCTTTATTAATTCATTGTAATAATAACTGTAATAATTTCATTTTGTCAGATCAGCTGCACATGAATTTATTAGGAATTTAAACAATTCTTACAGTACTTCTGTAATTTGAATACAACCAAAAACTTCACTTGCTCATTGCAAGTTAGGAACAGACTTCATTAGCCTGATCGTAAAGCCACCTGCCCCGGGCCATCAGACACGACTTTCTTTGAACGCTGGTAAGGTGTAAAACAAGTGCCACATCGTTTAACTGAACCTGGGCTCTCTTTAACAGAATCAAGAAATCCTTTGTTGGCTTTTTGTACTACTTCTATGACTATTACAAAGGCTACCCCCGAATGATTGAATACAATTGATCAGCATTCATCTTGAAAAATAATTATGAAATGAAAATTGACAAGTACCACCTCTTAGCCACAAAGCAAGCAACTTATCAGATGAATATTTACACTTTCAAAAAAGTCCTTCGTCTGATTTCATATGGCGCGGGACGAAGGACTTTTCGTACTTGATTAGCGCCAATTTTACCGACCCAAAAACAGGTCGGTGCGCTTGGACCAATCAGAGTAGCTCCAAAGGACCCTTGCGGATAAAGCTGTCACTCACAAGTACTAAGCGCATTGAAACGTGACTTGCGGTTCAAATTCCCACATGGGGTCGATTGCGAGGTGGAAGGTGATACGTGACCTTATAGTTTTGCTCTAACGAGAATATCTCCCTGCGATTTTGCTCTTTTATATGAAATGATGGGGAGCTCGTTGTATATTTCTCTTAGTAGTGGTTGATCTTGAATTAGGTGCCATTTGCTCATTAGTATGTTTTTAAGGTTCTGCAAAGTAGGGTGGTACGTGGTAACGAAAGGCAGAATTTTCTTTCGCACTTCATTGTTCTCTTGTAAAGCTGACTTCCGTTCGGTAAATTAAACCTCAGAGGTGATTTTTTCTATGAGATTGTGAGGGTAACCTCTAGTCTGCTACACAGCCGTTTTTAGTGTCGTCACGCAACGCTCCTCCCCACTAACGGCTGCTGAAAACCGAACTACATTCCTTTCCCGTGATTAGCCAATTATAATTCAGCTCCCATTTTCTGGAAAGTGTTCGCGCCACCTTTGCGGTACTGTGACTCCTCCAATCAAAGCTTTGCTTTTATCGTTGCCCCATGTGTGAATGACAGAATAATCAAAATCGTCGCGTGAAAACAAGCAATTAACTACAGTGTTGTTGTAGTCGAGTCCTATTCAAACTTTAGGAGATAAGCAGCAACAGCAAGAAAGTCGAGCGAATTGCGATTCACAACGTGGATGTGCTCATAAAGTTGCCAGGTATAGTTTCGGGAAATCGCTCATAATAAGATTGCTTTTTGACTCAGTACCCTTGAGAGTTTAGTCTTCACAGAACACAATGAGCACATCCGGTACATTAAATTCTTCACTACATATCAGCACATATGCACGTTAAATGAAGAACCAACCGATCCTGGTAAAAGTTTTCTAGACCTATCAAACCTTCTCTTCACTTGGAACTTTCTTGACCGCTTAAAACAAACTTTTTTGCAAATTAACCTTTTCGTTGCTTGAAAACACAGAGCCCGTCTAAATTCAGCGACGATTGATTGATTTGTCGAAAACTGAGAAGCGTGCTCGCTGCCTAGCGCCCTGCGGCTCACATATTGTCAAATTTCTTGTACATGATTGGTTTGTTCGTTAGACCACAAACACAAAGGGAAAGGAATGTAGTTCGGTTTTCAGCAGCCGTTAGTGGGGAGGAGCGTTGCGTGACGACACTAAAAACGGCTGTGTAGCAGACTAGGTAACCTCTAGCGCGAAGGCGTTTTTTGGAAGTTGTAGATGTTCTCATAGAAGGATTTAGCTGAGGATTTAGTTCTCAGAAGTCTAAAGGCTTCGCGCTTTATGAGACCTTTATGAGGGTTACAGGAAGAGAAATGCGTGTATTGAAAAGTCTCTGTAGGTTTAAAATGTGTGCGGATGTCAAGGATTCCTTGGTTGTGAAATCTCCTTTCCCAGTATTGACTCGACATTGAAACAAGTTTTTGTTTTTTTTTTTTTCCGGCCGCCTGAGGTTGTCAACTTTCGCCTAAAATCATTGTTAGAGACAACTTTCGCACAACGTAAACAAATTTGCTCCTTCGATGATGGAGATACACACGTTCAATAGCCTGCGTCGCAGACACTCTAAACCTTCTGCGAGAGTCTGCGAATTAGTGCACAATATCTTGTTCGAATCCCGTAGAGTAGCATGGATATATGTCGGCGTTATTGATTGGCTATTTTCTTTCGCAGTTTGTGATTAGTCCGATTTGAATTAAGCGTTGACAGGCCAAACATGACTCATAGCTCGTGACCAGAGAGATTAAGCTCGTAATAGTGTGAAACGTGACTTTAGAGACCCCTAGAGTAGCTTGAACAACGGATGTTTTTCTTGCTCTCTTTTTGCGTAATTTATACAGTGCATGGAGTATTCTACAATTTGACTGAGCAATTTTTTTTTGCCTCTTTGAGGCTCACCTTTAGCTACATTTAGAGGTTGTGAAGCTGGTCTGTTTCATACATATTGAGTAATTAGTTCCTGTAGTTTATTTTTTGGCAAATGTTTTCTAAGAGGATTTGATCACAGATGCATAAATGATTTTCTTTTACCTCTGATTAAGCCTTAAGCTTCTTTATTGCGGCTAAATAACCTAATTTTCTTTGGTTTTCAACGAAACGCTTGGACCTGAATAGCTACATGTGTGTTTTTTTTTTTTTGTTTTTTTTTTCGTGAATAACGTGATGATTTCTTCATTTGTTTTGACTCTAGAACTGTCGGTTAGATTACAGAATACGCAATAGTACATCTGCAGCGATAGGAAGACGCTGGGAAACCAGCCGGCAAATTTACTAGCAAATTTTGGCCTTGAAGGAATTATCTCAAAGCGTTTTTTTGCTCAGAAGACGGCTCTAAAGTTCGAACTGATCTTTCGATTACTGTAAACGATCCTTGCCAAATCCCTTCTGTGAATTTTAATTGACATGTCACTGCGCCCAACCGTCACGCACACGTAAAAATTAGGCCAATCGTGCGGCTTGTAAGAAACCCGTAAGAAACCTGCCTATCAGAAACGCTCACATATGTCCTTGCGACTCTGCAGGATATTAGAACGAGCTTTTGTGCACTAATTCGCAGACGGACTATACAAATGGTTTAGACGAGTACGTGGGCCGGCTGCAACGCAGGCTAACGTTCAATAGATTTAGTCTAAGTGGAATCAGCACATTCCGCCATTGAAGTCAAGGACTCGCTAATGAGACCGGACACCCCAAATGAGAGTCACGCCACTCCCCATTTTTGGCGCGAAATGCAAATGGAAACCCTTCAAGCGAGACAAGTCGCCCTCTCGCGACTTCGTCGCTCGCGGTCGGTCGCTTCCCGGCCAATATTCAATTTTCTGCCCCCCCCCCACCCCACCCTACAAAATAAAAATACTACTTGTTACCCGAGAGTAAGATCATTACGGGGCAATCTCAGGCCAAGGCCCTGATGCATTGACCTGGCAAAGCAAATGAAACCACTATGGTCGGCCATTTGTGTAAAAGTTATGACAAGATTTACGTTAGTTTTTTTGCCACGTATACTTGCGATCTTTCCTATTCTATGTTTTTTTTCCCCAAGGATACGGCCATTTTCTTCTCATACGTCCGCGGAACGGACGTATGAGAAGAAAATGGTCATATCCTAGGGAAGAAAACAGATCGCAAGTATTAGTGCAGTATACGGCAAAAACCTCATGCACACCGTGTAATAACCACAAGACACAGTTGTGTTGACACCGAGAAATTTTGGATCTGAACCTACGATCAATTAAAAACCAATAACTGGTCAGCAGATAACTTTAAAACACGTCATCTCAAGGAGTTATACACGTGAGCCTGCGACACATGTGGCACTGCTCAGCGGATAGCCTTTATGGGAGCTCTTAAGTAGTCATAAGGGCTACATCAGGTCCTAACCAATCAGAGCGCAGCAGATTTGGTCTCGACCAATCAGAATCGCGCATTTGGCCCATGTGACTGATTGACGTCACAAATCAAGGTTTTGAACCACGTGACCCCTAGGAATAAAGAACACGCACACACAAGAGTTGAATCTCACATTCTTGACATAGTTTTAATGAACCGCGTGAAGCCCTGGGTACAAGCGGGACGTGTGTGACACCCTAGTGATATCACGCCCATTACAAATCTAATAGCAAATCGAGTTCATCCCCAATCCTCTGGTAACCATAGGGATAACTGGATCGGGTGGCGACCTCGATGACGCGTTTGTCGAACACCAACCCATACTGCTTCACTTGCGGAACCACTTGAATTTGTTTTTGTTCCAAATCTCGTTTGAAATAATAAGGGTTGGTGATATTCAAATTGCGGCGAGACTCTTGGGGTGAATTCAATTCAGAGAGAATGTTGTCTTTCATGGTCTGAAAATTGAGAATGGCGGATCCACGGACATTGAGCGTGAAACCGCGTACCTTGCACACTACTTTGCCCTGTCGTGTCGTGTACCCATAATTCTTGGCGCCCCCCGAAACAAATTCGGTGATGACGTCGCCATCTAATTCATCTGTCATGTCCCCCAGAAAATCGCCAGTGACAATGCTGGGTTGACCGGGCCGCCATTTGTATACCACACTATCAGTGTCGTAGTAAAGGACTTGCTGTTGCAAGGTATCCAGAGACTCGTAGAGCTTGAGTCGAGCATGGCAGGTGGTGAAAGCGGCTATGAAAATATTAGTCTTGGTGCCTTTGACAGCATTGTCTTGGACACTGGTGTAGACGGCTTCCAAAATGTCGTCCGTGCAAAGGCGGAGCGTGCTGAGATCGAGGGCAGCATCCGAGATGAGATTGAACAAATGGGCGGGGTCTCGGACGGTCACAGTGGTGGGTTTGTTGATCCGCTCCCCAAATTTGCCCCAGAAACTGTTCAGCATGAGCTTGGCCGTGGCTTTGCGACCAGGGTTTTTGGCAATGCTGGCAATGTCCAGTCGAATGCCTTCCCGTTCCTGATAGCGAAGAATGTACTCGCGTTTCTGCTCGAGGGTCTGACACCAACCGGGCCATCCTGCGGATTCTTGTTTGAGCTTGAGCCACGTGTTCACATAATCGGCAAAAAGACCCGTTTGGCGTTGCTCAGGGGGAAAATGCCAGACTTCATGGATCTTGATCAGTGTGTACCCCTTTTCGACGGCTTTGACCAATTCGGGTGTGCACCAGGTCCCACGTAGTGTGCGATCCACATCGGAATGAGGGCAATAGCGGGTTCGGGTCAACATGGGTTGGGCCTGCTCGGTCTGAACACAGGTACGACAGAGAGGAAAGGTGAGCTTGTGGCCGCTGCGCACAGGCAGAACAGGATGGAACAAACCAGCGGGAGGAAGAATATCGACGGTGGCTAGACCAAAATAAGAGTCCAGGGACTGGTCGGCAGGCTGCGTGATGATCCGTGGATGCCCGATGGGATAGGGGCAGTTCTTGTTGACCCAGGGGTACAGGGAGGTCACATCCACATAGCGTATGTCCTCCCCTTCTCCAGCTACGGCATGCAGAGCCACGGCACCGGTTCGACCTCCAAAGAAGGCTTCACGGGGTTCTAGGGGTGCCACCAAATCGAAGGATTTCAGGAAACGTTGAACAGCTTCATCCGTGTCCACTAGTCGGTCCCATTCACATTCCCACATTTCGATGACGGTATAACCCGCTCGGAGCAAGGCCGTGCGTTTGGAGAGCGTGGCTTGATAGAGTTCCTCTACAGTTCGATCCGGCGTGGCATAATGTTTGGCGTTTCTTGCGGGATAACAGCGGGGACAGCCATGGTAGAGACATCCATGAAACTCGTAGATGGTGCGAGTCACAAGATCGTAGCCATCGACGAAATGACTGTCGACGCTGGTTCGGACCGATTGTTCGCCGCCATTACGAACGTGACGTATGCGATCAGCACTGGCCCCCTCTTTGGGAAGGAGATGTTCTTGGTAATAGAGCCAATGGAGGGCTTTGAGGGAATGATTGACTTGGGCCCCTCGCCACCCTCCGAGAGGTTCCACTGCAATGGTGTCGGGGGTCAAATGATGCTTGCGCCAATACAAATTGCAGGCACTGGCGATGGTGATGCACTTGGCCATAGGATTGAAGCCCGCCTGTTGTTCAAATTCTTGTTGAAAGGCTTCACACCCCGCTTTCAAGAGAGCCACATCGGATTTGCAATACTCAATCATTTCTTGTTGGAAATGGAAGGGCACGTTCCGACGGACTTGATCCGCATGCCAACGAGTCAGTTCCTCTTTCTTTTTGGCCATCATACCGTCGGGGTCGTAAAATTCCAAATCAGGGATGCGGCCCACATACTGTTGGTGATCGGGGGTGTTGAACAAATGGGGAAAGAACCCCTTCTTTAATTCGGTCAAATTGAAAGTACTGGAAAAGGAAGCCAGCGGCATAGGCAAGAAACATAACGAGTCGATGAATTTGAGGGGTCCACTTCTGAACGATAAGACTTTGGCGCCCACGGTCAGTTGATCCACCACCTCGCGTTGTTGCTGGTAGAGTTCATGGAGAATGAACATACCATCAAACCCTTTCAAATTATGAAACACCACGAGAATCTCCCGCTCGCCCTCACAGTCTGGAACATCCGTGAGATCATCCAAATCGCGTAAAAATTGGAGGGCACAGTCCTCCCCGTCCAAGACATGAATGGTGGTGTCGACACTGGACGAATAACATAACAAATTAGCCACAAACACGCCTTCTGCATTCTGCATGGCTTCAAAATCTGCGTAAACAAACAGGGGAGGGGGTGGCGCCACCATGCGACCTCCCCCCTCCTCTGTCGGTTCAGTCTCCTCATGCTCATCCTTCACAGGCTGAATGTAACATTGATGGTTTTGGATGGACACCCATTCCTGACACGCGGGACATTTGGCGTACCCGCACCGGTGACGTTGGTTACGGACGACTGTGTATTGGGCTTGACATTTGAGACAGGTTTTGATGGATTGACATTGGGCACTGACTTCATGATAACGTTTGCATTGACAGCCGTAAAACTTGCGGTGACATAGACTACAATACTCAGTGGGGCGGGTGCCGCGCACATACTCCGGACAATCAAAGCGTCCACAGGCAGAGCAGCGTCTCCCTTGACAAGTGTGATTGGTTCGATCGTTGGTGTTGAACCCCCGTTCACAGTCCAAGCAATAATACGAACGATTGACAAAGGCGGGAAAGGACGTGCAGCCGTCAAAATGATCGTTGGATTTGAGTAAACGAATCTGATGAGGGGCAGTGGGGCCTTTGAAGATTAAAAAGAACGGTTTCATCCGGGTCATCACCAAGAGTTGATATTGAGACCCCAACGTGTGTTGAAATTGACGAAGCTCGGGTATACCACAGGGACCCTCAGCGACTCCCGCTTGCTGATGGAGGGCCTGGGCTTGACGTTGCTGCACAGGACGACCACGTTTGAGATTCTCCCAGTCGCGAAACCCGTCCACGCCTTGATCTTTATGGCAATGAGCACGCATGGTGACAATGGCACGGGCACAGCATAGGGTATCTCTGTTTTTGATGGGGATGATGCATTGCTTTTTCTTGTTGACTCGATCCAGGCATAAACGTCCCACATTGCGTTGTTTATGTCGACCAGACCCTGGGCCAGGCATGGAGACAAACACGACATCCACTTGGAACCCACGATCGGGGTTGAAGGCTTCATTGCTGTTTAATTTTCCCGCCAGGGTAGCTAACATCTCATCCAAACGAGCCGTACGTTGTAAAAATTCTCCCACAGTAAAATTGGCGGTTTGATACGCATGAGTGAACCCGTGCGCTGTGATGGCAAAGTTCACAAAATGATGGGCAGGTCGTTGCTCGCGGTCGAGTTCTGTTTCAATGGCTTGATGCAAGGCTTCCGTGAGGGCCGTCCCAATATTATCTCCGGGACCAGCATCCCGCAATTGACGCAATTGCGCATTGAATTGCGCCCGCTCCACTACATTGCGCCAGCGGCGTCGTCGACCAATAGGTTGCATAATAAATTGGAAGAGAGGGCCTCGAGCGGGAACGGCTCCGCCCAACTGTTCCCACCGGTCATAAGCGCGGTTTAATAGAGCTTCTTCTTCTTCTTCATCACTATCGGGATACCAGTGGTCCTCCGCCATGACGGAGGAGGCAATTTGAATGTTCCCGCGCCGGACGCGGACTTTTATAGACCTAAAAACACGTGATCAGATGAACAGGGATTGGTGGATGGGGCTCAGGTGAGAGTCAGGTGAGGGTCAGGTGAGGGGTTGATTAGACAGGAGGAGGATTGAGGGGGGTGCCCCCCATGGGTACAGAATTTTCCAATCTCCTCTGAGCCTGGACCGAGAGCGGTGATTGGTGGAAAGAGGGCTAGATATAGACCCTCGTTCAGACCAGACGTCAGTTGCGTTCGAGACATGCCGAAAGATCCAGAGAAAGTGAAAGAAGCTAAGAAGCGGTGGTACCTCAAGCATAGAGAGAGGATTGTGGCACAGAAACGGGAGAAGCGGGTGGCTCAGAAAAAACTCAAACCGCCCAAGCCACCCAAACCACCTCCGACCCAGGAACAGTTGGCCAAAGCCCGAGAATTGAACCGGTTGGCCTGTAACCGGTATCGAGCCACGCACGGAGACCAAGTACGGGCTTTGAACCGTCAATATTATCATCGACACCGCGACCGGCTTATCCAGCAGCAGCGGGACCGTCGTGCCCAGAACAGACAGACGCCCAGTCCCTTTAGAAAATTGCGGGCCTTGGCAGACGTGTGTGCTTCGCGTGTATTAGAGCTGGATCATGGATACGCCAGGATCGCGCCAGCCCCCCAAACCCAGGAAAAAACGGGACCCTGTGAAAAACAAAATCCAACAAAAAGCGTATCGGCAACGCTTGTATGCCAAACCCAACGGCCTGGAGAACGTCAAGGCCCTTCACCGTCGCCGCTACCATGAACGCATGGCTCGGTTGAAAGCCAATGGCGAGTATGAAGCCTTTAAAGCTAAAAAATCCCAAGAGGGGATGCAGCGCTACTACGGCATGAGCAAGGAACAGCGGGAGGAGGTCAAGCGTAAAAACGCCCAGTGTCAGAAAAACTGGCGGGAGAAAATGAAAGAGCGAGGGACCTACCAGGCCTACTTACAGCGAACCAATGCCCATCGACGAGAGCAGGCCGCCCAGAAAAGAAAAGAGTTGGGCGAGGAAGGGTGGAAAGCATTGCAGAAAGAACGGTACAGCAAGCGAATGGAAGCCATTCGACGTCGAGAATGGTCCTGGTTGGACGAGGCATTAGAGCGTCCCTTTCCCCTCCCGTGGTTGCCATTGGACTTGCCCCTCATGGTACCTAATGAGGACAGTGTGCAAACCCTTCGCGCAGAGGCTTTGCAAAAAATGGACTCGTATTTGTAAGAACAAACGTTTAATTAAATCATGTGTATTGAACATGGTGTCTTGTTTTATGACTACATGCCGAATCGTAGTTTAGCTTTCATAATGCGTCTCACAATACGCTCTGTTAAGTTTTTACTACCGGGGAGTTGATCAATCTTGGCAATCATCTTGCGATCCGCTGCCCATTTGTCTTTCAATGTCTTGGCTTTATCATAATCCATGTCATGGGCTTTGGCAATCCTGTCCAACCGGTTGATACCGGGATCCCCACGGGCCAATCGTTTCTTTAAATGAGTGCCAGGGCCCATGTACTGATAACCAGGCCAATGAAATTCAATGCCGGTCTTGTTAAGGAGGTTTTGCACATCAAATAACTTGCCACCCCGTTGCGACCGTCGTCGTCGTCGCTTGGTTTCGAACGGGAGGCCGCAGCACGGCGTTGCGTCCCATTTTTTAGGGGTTTTCCACGATTTCCAATCCAAAGCTTTCTTGGCCCAACCTGCGGCTTTCTTTTTGGCGATACTCGTAGCTCTCTTTTTGGCCGCTTCTTTGGCTTTTTGTCTGATTTTGCGCTTGACGGCTAAGGAGGGTGTCCCAAGGTGTCGGGCCCACGTCCTCTGAAAAGGGCAATTCTTTGGCCAACTCCGCACTGGTCGATGGGGTGGTAAACTTGAGTTTCTTTTTAGCACTGGGGTGAACTTTGGCTTAGGCGGGACAAGCGGTTTTCTGGGTCCACCCGTGGGGGTGCCTTGTTTTATACCCTGGGTGGCCTTGACCAATTGCGTAAACCAGGCTTGCATGGGACCCGCTTCAAAATCATCGTCGCCCGGCGTCGTGGCCCCGGCAGCTGTCACACCCCCAGCAGCAGCTCCAAAGGGTTGGCGCACTTTTTTAGTCCAATGGCGTAATTGACGGCTGACGGCTTTGAGTTGAGGTCGTTTCCAGGCATCAGGGACATCACTGGTCAGAAGGACATGTTGTTTGGCGGCTAAATCGGCGGCTTTGGTCAAGCGGGTGTCTTCCACCAATTCTTGTTTGTACTGGTCTCGTAATTGTAAAAAAGCCGGGGCGTTGTTCACCGTGGTGCTCACCATCTCGGGTTCCATGGTGCAACTGAGGGGTTTTCTTTAACGCATGCAACGTTTATAACATCGGTAGAGTTCCGGCCAAAGGGCACCCCCTTTTTGAGCCATCATGATGGCGCGTCGGCGTTTGACGGAATGAGCGGGTTTAGCCATAGCGCGTAAATTCTGAGCGTGAGGTTTGAGTAACGTAATGGTGTGTCGGGAACGGGGCACCGTGCCACGCAGCGTGTTCATCACCAATTCACTGACCGCATTGATCTGATCCGCATTGGCCATCCGCAACAATTCTTGTCGTTTGTGTTGATTGGCTTCTCGTAAGACACTTTTTAAGAACGGGGCTTGACGTTCCATGCGCCACCCCATGATGAATCTTGAGTTCAGGCAAGGACCAAGGTCTATTTATGGTAAAAATGGCGCCACACCGACCACACAATTCCCCATGATAATGCATTTGCATGTGATGTCGGCACCGGGCACACAAAGCGGCGTCATATTGGTCATCCCAATCCAACGCAAACGTGACGGCTTTGCGTTTTGGGCGTCGTCGTTTAGTCTGGGCGTCGTAGTCGGATTCTGGGTTTGAATTTCCGGAGATACAAAGGCGAGAGAGCCATTGCCAACAGCGGGAGTTTAGCACCGCGTTGGCGTCCACGTCGGCGGCGTCGTATTCGAGGGACATAACGATGTCGACGACCGTTGGGTCCACGGACCATCTTCAATGGGAGTCTGGTGTCCCACCAGGCGTTTCTTTTATACTTTTTTTACATGATGGAACAATTAAAGGATTCTCCCGCATATTTTTTCCGTTTACCGGAAGCCACTTCTCGTCGACGTTTTTCACCAATTTTGATGGCACGCTTGGTTTGATGCTCCCCGATGGCTTTGGTACCAGCATAACCGGCTTTGAGAATACCTATAGGCAGGCTGGCCGCGACACCCCCCACTTGACTCACACGCCGTCGTCGTTTAGTGCGTTTGCGTTTCCGTCTAGGTCTCATGACGACTCTTTTTTGAGAGCGGAACACTTTGAGCCTCTTTTTTATACATTTTCACATCAAACTGCATCCACCCACTTTTTTGGCATACCCCTTCTTGACCAACCACTTGTTGTACGAGTCCTTAGTACCACTGGCGCGATACTGGCGCTTATAGTTGGCCACTCGTCGTTTGTCGGACTGTATGTCGGCTTTAGACGGAATCTTCCACATAGCCGGGTCTGTCAACAAATTGAAGCCTTTTTTGACATCCACGACAAACGGTGCCTTCCCACCCTTGATCCTCCGTCGACGTGATAATCGTCGTGTCGTCCTGCGTTTGCGCCTAGGAGCCATCGCGTATCGACAACGGCCACACATTTTTTTTGGGACAGGGGAAGAAAGGTCCCTGTTTTTATAGACTACGACCTCGTCCACGGGCTCGGCCCCGTCCGCGTGCTCGGCCACGGCCCCGTCCTCGGCGGGGTGGTCTGGGTGGACTTGGGCTAGAGGTTCGGGTGGAGGTGCGGCGCATCAAGGTCGCCCCCCCTTCGTGAGACCGTGGTCACCGTGACAGGTGTGCGTGATGTTGCGGATGCGTCGACCTCGCGCCCGCTTCTTGAGCATCTTCATTGAGCAAATCCAACCGCCGCCTTAAGCCTCGCCGTCGATCGTCATCATCATCATCGCCATCCTCGCCATCGGACGGAGGGGACGAACCTGGGGACGGTGGGGAGGGCACCCTGGGGCGCCCGTCGCGTTGTTTGGCAGCCACGGTGGGGCGTCCGTGGGGGTCGTTGTCGCCGAGGTCGTGGGGTCCTGGTTCCTGCCCCGACACTGCGGGCGGGAGGTGGAGGGGCGGGCAGGGGGCGGTGGTGGTCGAGCCGTGGTGGTAGGGCGTGTTCGGGTGGACGGACGGGTCGGGGTCGGCTGGTGGTGGTGGTGGTGGTCGTGGGGCGGGTTGGGGCTGCCGTGGGTGGTGGTGGTGGCAGTGGTGACAGGGCTGTACCAGTGCCTGCCACGGGCGGGAGTGTGAAGGCATTCAAGGCATCGCCTACATTAACCGGTAAGTCAAATTAAAATCCTCAATGTCTTGCTGCAATTGGGCACGATCCACGGTCGAGACAATTCGGTCACCATGTCCGTCATGCTGCTGAGATCTCGGAGGACCGAAGGAACCTACCCCGCTGGTGTGTGAGCGTCCATGCGGCGGCTAACTCAGTATGTTGTCCGCCTTCTCTTTGCCGCCGTTGACGTTCGCGTTCTCGTAGCAGCGCGTTTTCGATCGGCAGGGACATCCGCCCGCAAGGTGTGGACTTGGGCTTTGCCTTCTCGGGCGTTAAATGGCTCCACAAACGGTAGCGATCATCCGAGGCTGGATGTACATCCAACATTAAATAGCCAAACGGACGGGCCGTGATGCGTTTAAATAGGCGCAAGACTTGACGCCACCGATCCGGAAAGGCTTGCAATAAAATCGTCCGTATCCCTGTTTGATCCCGGGGTTTTTGAAGGCCACAATGTAATGCGCGCGCTGCGATTAATGGTCTTGGAAAAATTTGCCAGGCGGGAATAAATCTTGCGTCAAATACAGCACCGTGATGTTACGATGATGCGAATCTTTGGTGAACAAATCCAACACGCGCTTGTCTTGTCCCCTTCTTCCATCAGGTCGCCCAAGACCAACACCCGCCACGCGTTCGACCAAACCATTGCGTCAAATGACGAGGGTCCGGTAACCCGCGATAAAATTGAATCCCATCCTTTTGTTGCATCCGCTCGAATCGGGTTGCCAACGATCATAGGCATACACAATCTTACGGGGTTTGGCTTGAAACACGTTCAGGTACCGTAACCATTGTTCCACTAAATCCGTCTTGCCACTGCCCGACGGGCCTGCGATAATCACACTGCTGGGTTGTCGGATCATGATTCCCACGGTCGAGGGTGACGTCGATAATGACCCGTGGCTCCTTTAGCGCCCATACGTTTATACCGTTTGTCGCGTCCCAATTTATCCCCGATTTTATAGGCTTTGGCCAACACGCTCATGATGCCTCGTCCGTTTTGGCGAAAACGGGGTCGTCGGGTGCCCTGTCGTCGTCTGCGGTGGGGCATGCTGTCCAATACTCGCGATACACACGTGGCGATTCAGACTGGATCAGACCTTCCATGGTTTCTCTTAAATACGTTTCGCTCATGCTGTCCATATACTGTTTGAGGGACACCCAATCTTGGTCTTGGGCCAATTGTCGAGCCATGAGCCAATGATACCCATCCCACGCGTCAATCCCTCGCACGGTGTTGACCCGTTCGATGGGGTGTTCCCACCAATACAAGGTTTCTTCGAGAATGAACGCATCCACAATACGCTGGACATCGCTTCGCGTAATCATCATGAGAGACAAATGACCACTCGTGGACCACACATTTCGTTTTATGGGTTTTTTATTCAACACTCACAATGATTACAAGTGATAAAGGCCTGGCGGCTCACATTCTTTTGCCCCCCATCCCGTCGGGCATCGACTTCATCTTGCAATTCCTGTTTAATCACCCGTTTCAACTGGTCGGCCACTTTTTGATCATTCAACACTAAATTGTCGCAACTCCATTGACTTAAAAATTCTTGATAGGACCGTCCTTGTGCCCGGGCTTTCAAGAAAAATAACGCATAATGGCCACAGGTTTGACTATCCAGGGCTTGCAGGGTCTGGTCACTGCGCGTCAGGTACTTCCATTGACCCCACCATTGGTGCAATTCCGGGGTGGTGTACACGTGCAGGGGTAGACCATAACTGTCAAAGATCTCGCACTGGTTCTTTTCGGTCCACAGACCCAACCAATGCTGGCCCGGTTCTCCCGCTGGATCGGTGTTGACAATGTAGGCTTGACGGACACTCATGGCGGGGGATCGGGGGAGTTGGTCGGCGGGATGCACCCCATGAAACACGCGTCGTAATGCGGGGTCTTCCAAGGCCAGGGTCCGCAACACAGCATCACTGAGTGCCACAAACTCCATGCTCGGTGTCTTTTTGACTTCTGATGTCTCAGCCGTTGATGTTGTACTTTATACCTCCCAGATGGTTGATCTCATACATGTTTTCATATTCGCTCCATACCATGACGGTGACGTTGTGTCCCACAGCCGCCGAAAAATCAATGATCAATCGCGTATTGCCCGATTGACGGGGGTTGCGATATTCAGGGTCATCGGCTTTTTGACTAGGCACATTGTTGAACATGAACAAGGTACAATTCTTGCCTTGTCCCCAATCACCAGGCAGCAGCATAGGAATCTTGTGTTCATTGTAGGCACCCATGGCTTGTAGAAATCGATCGTAGCCCAGCAAATCTTCATAGGCTTGGTCTCCTGTCAATTGCAGGGTTCTGTAAGGGTATTCTTCTCCATTCAAGGTCTGTCGTACTTGGGTGACCCCAAACTTTTGAAAAGCAAAAGGGTATCTTTCTAGGTCTCCATTGAAGGCATCCGAATGCAATAATCCCACAATCACTCGATCAGGAAATCGTCCCACAAACACATTGTCTTGTTCCCACTGGGTGGTGCGTCCATCAAAGGAAAAGGTGCGAATTTCACTCCGCACCACTGGGTAGCGGGCAATCTGTTTGTTCAGTTGTCTTTCTTTTTGCAGTCTGACATAGACAGCAGCATTCAGGGTCACTTTTCTCATCAACAAGGTGACTTTGATGTCATCATTGTGGATGGCTGGAATTTTCTTGGTGACTAAGGTGCCTTTGTTAGGGCTGCCCATCAGGTAGATGGTTTTGGGGTTGAGGAACAGTTCAAAGTCCAACTGGATATTGGGGACCAACAATTTGCCTGTATGGAGGGTGGGCAAATGGGGGCGCACGATGAAGGTGTGCCAATTTTCACCCAGTAACTTGCTGGTCAGGGCACGTAACTCTGCATTGCCACTCCAATTGGCAGCCACAGGGACATCGGAATTGGCGGCGGTGGCTCCTATTTCTTCTGCTACATTCAACTGATTGACCCATCCTTGGGCAGCTAGCTTGGTGGCTCCTTCTTCTCGGTTGTAATTCAGCAGGGTTTCTATGTAGGCTCTGTAATGGTAAGTGTTGCTCTGTTCGGTCACCAGGACGCCATTCATGCTCATGGTAATGTCTCGAAAGATGGATTGCCCAAAATTGTTGACGCAGTAGACATGTCTGGTTTCGTTGGCATTGGAAATGAGTAGACCCGCATCCAGTCCTGTATACCCAGCGGCTGGATCGGTCAAACGCACTGACTTTGAAGCGGAGAATTGAGATCGTAATAATCGTCCGAGCCAGGAATGGAGAACGTGATGGGCTGGATGCCTGTCAAAGCGGGTTGAAACTCCACCTCCATGAGGCTTCGTGCCGATAATCCCACATCAGGCCCGTCAAACAGTTCGGCGACATGGTGCAATCTGTCCACACGAGGTTCAACGACGTCCTCTTTTATACCTTTTCGTAGTCTGTGCCAATCATGGATGGGATGCGCCTTGGCGAAAAGGGCGATGCGGAAAATCGATTTGAATCGTTTTTCAATCGGCAAAAGACGTTGCCTCCTTTCTGTTTCTTCTTCTGTTTCCGGGCTTTGGCTTGATTGGCCCACAACACTGTTCGGAGATCCCCCTGCCCAACGCCCCAAGAATCTTTGCCCCTTTCATGCGGGCAGGGCCTGTTCCACCCTCCATGGAGCAGGATTGATGCCATCGGCGGCTGTGGGGAACCCCAAAGTTTTTGGCGCCTGCGAGTAAACTTGCCGAAAATCATTGCCCCTTTCATCCTGCGCTGTAGGTAACGATCCAATTGGCGGGAGGACGTGTGCATCAGCGGATAACGCGGGCTGTCGCCGACTTGCCAAAGATCGCGTACCTCCCACTTGATACGGTGAAATAAACCGTCCACGGGCCCGTTGCCGTCGAACGCGATTTTGCGATTTGAGAAAACCTCCTACACGTACCATTGTTTTCACAGTCCAAAGATGTCCCGTACACGTTGCGTGGCTCTTTTATAGGTATTTTGAGCGGACCGTTTCACCTTGTGTTTGCCCGCCGCCCAAGCCATGGCAGGGGCTTTGCGTTTCAAGCCGCGACTGAGTTGAGCACTTCGATCCGCCCAGGTGGCTGCGGCACTCTTGCCACGTTGAATATCTTGCAGTCCCGCTTGAGCTTGTTGCACGATCAAGGGTCCTGCCAGTTTGATCAAGTCTTCGGCCAACCCTTTGCCCTCTTGCTTGGTGAGCACGGGCGTATGGTACCGCGTTAAACTGCCTCCGCGCATGGTTCACGTCGTGGTGCTTTTTGGACCCCACGTGATGTAGGGGTGGCTTTTTATAGCTGTTTGAGACCAATGGTCACCAGGGTTTTGCCGGGGGGTAAAGGGGCCAAGGGTCCACTGGTACTGGCAATCTCCACTTCCAAGATATCCAATTGATTTCCTCGGAGTTTGATCCATTGGTGATGCAGGGGTTCGGCTGTACTTTCCCCATCGCCGGTTCTCAACAATTGCACTTCTCGTAACAGGGGATACTTGCCACTGCCCACCACCGTGGATTCCACCAGATCTGAATAGACCATGACGGTCCGTCGGCGGGTGCCCACAATCTTTTCAAACGAGGCATCCAGGTTATTCAAACGCCATTCAAACGCCTGGTGCAATCTCATCCATTTCACATTGTCTT
>CALNXK010000627.1:0-94023 GCA_942486035.1 Porites lobata | reverse complement strand
AGTATGTATTTTAATGAAATGGTTAAACAGTAACTAATTTAAAGCAGACTTGGTAAAAGATTATTGTTTAACAACATCCAATCAAAAAGGGGCAATCAGCGGGACGATTTCTCACTGGCACGTATGAATCTTGCTATGCATTTTGACCATCCAAAACTTGTGGCATCAATTTTCTTCGAGAGCTAGCTCCAGGGCTGTTTTCGATCGGAAGGTACGAGGAGAAGCGTGAACCTTTTGACCTTTTTGCTGCGAAGTTTAAAAGCGAAGCAATGCAGTTTTCTGGGGGAAATCACTTTGGCGCTGGAGGCCTTTCAAAACAAGCTTATATAAGGAACAGTAAATGGCAAACTGAAAATCCTTCAAAATCACTCAAAAAACCGCTATTGAGGCAAAAGGATAACAACACAATTATCGCAGGTAAGGTAATTCAACGTTTATTTAACATTGAGTTATATACATACTTAGCGATGTATCGCTATAGGTGAAGCAAACGGTAAATCCAGTACATTTGCTATTTAACAATTATTCCTCGAGCCCGGATGGGCTCTGATTCAATAGCCCATGAGGCCGAAAACTAAGCTAAAGTCAGATGTAACTCCCTTACACTAGCCTGCGGCCAGTAAAATGCTCAAGATTACAGATTTTTTCGCAAACATTAGACTACTTTGAGTCAATAGCCCATGAGGATGAAGGCCGAATGGGCTATTGACTCAGAGCCCATTCGGGCTCGAGGAATAATATTTTTGTTTTAGTAAAATCCAACTAGTTGGTCAAAAATATCGAGAATAAAAAAATTTAGCTAGTTAAAGCTAGATTTTAATCCTTTAATGCCGCCAAAAAGCCTGCGCTTTTCACTACTAGTGGGCTATAACATATAGCCTAGTATTAGCTCAACCAATCAGAACGCAGCATTGATAATAGACCACTGGCTGGATTTTACTAAACAATCGGCCACACACACAGATTGTGTGGGCGCCCTGTGTTCAAAACATACCAGCACAAGATTCCTTTGGTGTTGGAATGGAAGTAAGCCTCGCAGACTTTCTAAGACTCTGAACCTAGATATCACCTGTGGGAGGTATTCATATTGCAGATCAATAAATACTGAGTATCAGTAACTAAACCTTGATACCGCTGAAGTAGTACGTAAGGCGCGCCAAGACTAAAAAGAGCTATTTCACTCACCGTGTTATCAATTACTTTCAAAGATAATAGCTGTAGAAACAGAAAGGTAATAGAAATCATTAAAAGCAAAACTAGGATAATCCATCGTCGCATAAATATGCTTTGTTTCATAGCCGATCCACGGTTTTTCGCATTTTAGCCTTCCTCGATCCATCGTCCGCCATGTTTATCAGCTTCAGTCCTCTTCCGCTTTATTGACCCGCGGCAAACTGGGCACAAGTCAAGCAAGAAAAATGGCGGACGGATCAACAACAGAATGAAGAGAACTTTGATTGGAGTTTTTGTCTTAGTGGTTTTGTTTCTTTTGGTCTCTTACGTTAGAAACTTGCTACAGCTTGGACACAAGGTGAAGCATGCGATTTTTATCTGTAAATCTGGATAAACTTGAATTTTGTGACTTTTATATCGCGGGGCAGGTTCTGGTTGTGGTCTGTAACAACTTATTTATTGAGATGAAGATGATGGAAGAACAGATAGATAAAATATTCTTACAGAAATGCAAGGATAATATTGTCTTTCTTTCGTTTCCAAACTCTGTAGGCTGGAACAATGGAAAAAAGACAGAGGGCTAGTCAGCAGCATTTTTCCGTTGATTTGTTGGAATTTTTTGATGTAAATGATGCTTTGGATGTTACTTGGGCTCATGCAGTAAACAGCCAGTCCAACCTTCAGACAGCATTATCTACAGAGGTGATTTTAATATATATTTACCTACCTTACAAATAGATTTCACTTTGCCATGTGTCTGTTGATGCCCTGCTCTGCCTGCTAGGTATTAGAGGATTTTCTCATGTATGTGTTGGGTGAGGGAGGGGGATGAGATGCTTCAGGGTTGGCGAGCGGGTCACATGTCTTTGGCTGAGGGCTGAAGCCACAGGTGGTAAGGCACTCAGGGTGGTTTCTTCAGTAATATTTGATCAAAGATGATATCAAAATGTGGTAAGAACAAAAAAAAGGCACACAAGCCACAGGAGTGTGTCAATGATGATCTCAACACTTTTTGAAGCCTTCTGTGATCTATCACTGAACAGAAACAAGGCAAGATGGAATATATTCGTTTCATACAATGGAAAGAAAAGAACATAGACAAACTTGCCTTGTGGTGCTTGATTATTAGAGGATTTGTGCCAGGTTAGCCATTTTCCACATGACAAATGTTAAGTTTCATTTCAGCCTCTTTTCTTCTTTATCAGTTTCTCCCAAGGGTTTTCCCAGGCCTTCAATTGCTAAAAGCAGAATAATTAAATGAACATTCTCGTAACTGTCAGTCTTGCACAGTGATGACAAATAATGACGACACTTTTTTTTGAAGATTTTTTCCAGTTTAGGGATTGGACTCTTTTTTTTCTAGTTTTGCCTTTTATTTTTCTTGCTGAACTATTTCAAGGCTTTTGCTTGCTTAATCAGCAATGATTTCGCAAAAAAAAAATTCAAAATAATGTTGCACACAATGTTTAACAAAATAAAGAAAGCAAGTTTCTGGTGATGACAGCTGTGTGTCTTTACGCTAAAAGTTCATGGACAATGACCAAGCACATTATGTGTAGCATTCTGTACATTGTGATTGCACAGTTTTCAAAATGTACAGGCAATGCCAGCCTAGTCTCTAACCATTCTAGGCTCAGTCAAACCAATACTCTATACCCTGAGCTGTCATGTCACTGATAGAGACTCACAGACAATGTGGCGAGAGAGAATACAAGGACTAGGCTCGGCAAATGCAATATCACTGTCTGCTGTCATGGTTTTGCCAGTAGACAATTCAAAGATTACTTGGGTGTCACACACTCTGGAAATATGATGGCATCTGCACTCTTTTTTTCCTTGTGATAGATGGATTTTTCTTGTTTTGGTTCTAATGGTCTCTGTACCTTTCTTGTAGCTATGGCTTAAAAGTTGAGCTTATGTCTCAACAGTTAACTTAACTATAATGAGTGCATGTAACTGTGTAAAACCTTCTATAGGTCACACACTGTACAGCCGACTCTCTCTTAACAGACACCTCTGTAAAACGGACACCTGTGGTTGGTCCCTACCTTTGTTTACTCCCTTTATTTGAATCTCTTTAAAACGTACATCTCTCTAAGACACCTTTATAAGATAGGAATCTCTGTGAAGTAGATACCTAGAGTTGGTCCCTACCTTTCTTTACTCGCTTTATTTGACTCTCTGTAAGACAGACGTCTCTCTAACACAGACACTTACTGGCAACCCCAAAGGTGGAAAGTGCCCACCAACCCCTCTCCTAAGCCAACATTTTGCCTTAAGTGAGAAGTAAGTGTTAATGTTGGCTTATGGGAGGGGTAGGTGGACAGTTTCCCAGAAACGTATCATGATCCCAAAGGTGTCAGTCTTAGATAGAGTTGACTGCATTGACTTTCTCTATATCTTTTCTTGGATCAATTTAGGCTTCTGGGAAACTGCCCACCTACCCCTCCCCTAACCCAACATTTTGCCCTAAGTGAGAAGTAAGTGTTAATGTTGAGTTAGGGGAGGGACAGGTGGGCAATTTCCTAGAAACCTAAATTTATCCCTCTTCTTTAGGTTATGATGTTAGAGGCGGATGTATCCCAGCAGGCTGATGGAACTCCCATCATGGCGCATCCACCAAGTACAGACAGTGATCTCTCACTTGTGCAGTTTCTTAAAGGGGCTCTCAACTCACGCAAAGGTATCAAACTGGATTTCAAATCCACAGATGTTCTTGAACCCTCACTGAAAATTCTTCTAGAACAAACCTCACAACAAGAAGCCGTTAATCCAATATGGTTGAATGCAGATATCTTGCCTGGCCCTTGCAAAAGTGATTGTAGTCCTGTCAATCCAGGGGTGTTCTTTTCACTTTGTACCAAGTATTTTCCATCAGCTACTCTCTCTGTTGGCTGGACCACTCATTCGTTTATTTCTGTTGAAAATGACTATTATGAATGGCGTTTTGTTCAGCCAATGAAAGACTTGCTCTCCAGTGTCACTCAGCCAGTCACTTTCCCAGTTAGAGCTAATATGATTGGCAAGTCAATGGAACAGATGATCTGGCTTTTGAGTCTCTCCAGTAACTACAGCCTAACAGTGTGGTCAGCATTTTTCGATAAGCCCAATATTAAGGACTTAGTTGTTCTACAAAATAAAGTGTCCAATAGCAAAAAGATCTTTTATGATCTCCCTTCAGATCAGAAAGCCAAATTTATGGAAGAACTAAAGGTAAAGAAGACACTATAAAGTTCACAACGGTTTCGCTGCTTGTCACATTGGCTACGTTCGACTTCGCTGCCTACATATTTGTCTTGCTGGCTATTGGCGAAGGCCGAAACTTGCACCCTTGGAGGGCAAACTAAAAAGAGTGAGAAATATATTAAAATATTTTTTCCTAGAGCGACTAAGGGAATATTTTCAGTGGTTTACAGAAAGTAATATGCAGCGAATTTGTTGCAAACTAAGACGTAGCGAATTCGACAAGGAGCGAAACCGGTTGTTACCAAACGGAACACCCATTCTTGTGGATGAGTGGAGTATACAAAACCACATTGAGGAATATCTTGGTTCCTAACCTGATTAGCTCAACAAAATGTAAAGAGCGAATAAGAACAAGATATTTCGATTAACTCAAAACCAGTGAGCCTCATGGTTTTGAGAAAAGAATAGAAAGCGTATCGTTTTTAACCTAAACGGTTTTTAGGCTTAAGAAAGCTCAAAAAGCTCAAAGTATTTTAAAAGGAACTGCGTATGAACTTGATCTGGATTATCAGGTCGGAAACCATGACTCTAAGGGTCATAAGTTCTGGGAATAATAATAATATTAAATGTTTATTCTTCAACAAACTATGGGGACAAATCGATCACGAATTAAAAATTGATCACGAAGGAGTTAGCCCTTCGAAAGACAAAAGGACTGACCCGGCGGCTGCTTGTAGAAGTGATATGGGCAAATTTGCGCCCATCGCTCAAAAATATACTTGTCTTAAAAAAAGAAATCCTTATGTAGCTTATCACGGTGCAGAATTTGTGATTATGATGTCGTCAAAAGGTCAGACAGGAAAAGCAAATATTCCCTAAGAACTTCATGAGCCACTCCTGTTGCACCTCGGCAAGAAGTACTAAGATCTCGGTGGGATTCGAACGCGCGACCTCCAGATTAAATCTACGAGTGCTTGTATGTTCGAAGGTGAAAATATTTTCTTCTTTGCTTCATGTGGTCCCCTAATTCCCTTTGCTAGGGCTACCACTAGAGTTTAAAGATACTCTTGTATACCGACTGTGTAAGGAATGAATTCTTATACAATTTTGTGAAATCCAAACATTTGTATTAGCTTACCCTAAAGTTTAATGCCCCGTAACGGTATGTGCCACCCGCTGCACCCGTTTACACCGTGTCCTGTTTTCGTATGTCCTGTGTAACAAACTGTATACCGCTCATTTCATGATGTGATTCACTGTCTTCCCAAACATTACATCGCATTATGGCAGTTGCCCTCCAGCTAAATGGAGACTCTGAGGTTTTCTTTCCAAAGGTCTTCAATTAGTAAACTCTTTATTTAAATTGACAGAATTCTAGTCGTATCTGTTTTTCGTTGGCGCACGAAAAAATATTGTTTAAAATAATCTGGCATGCTGTGACCCAGGCATTTCTGTTAGGGGGTGAACGCTCTGTTTATAATTTTATCGAATTTGCTAACCAGATACAATTATTATAATTACAGTCATTATTATTTAATCATTGTCTTCATATTCTGGAGTGGCTGACCATTAACGAGGTGCTCCTATTAAGCGGGTTGAATTTAGAGAAAATGTAAGGGCTTTCTTTCCCCAGGGACAAAACAAACTGTCCGTGATAATGAGGTGTCCGTAGGGCGGGGATTTGACTGTAGCTTGTTTTCATAGTTTGGGATGGCATCGCGTCCTTTCTACAAATATAGCGTAGTTGCTGCCACTGCCCACAAAACAGACAGAAACGTATGAAAATAATGGGGCCCTTTTCCGCTCCCAGAAGTCTCACTAGCTGCCAACCGAATCTGGACCTTCTGCACCAGGACCGCTCCTGATTGTACTCAGTACTGATCAACAGATGACCTGCCATTGGCTCGCTCTCTGTTTCAAGGAAACGAATGCTTCTTCCTTCTTGCTGTCTTGCGCAGTGATCCAACACTTGAATGTTCTGCGTTTACCATCAGGTGAACTCTCCGTGATCAAGAATTTGAACATATTAGTGTCGCTTTTAACGGATCCTTGTTTGGTATCACCGCCATTTATCGAAAACTGGAAGTCACCATTGTTGTCCAGAACCAGCGTTACAAACTTGCCATCACCCGAAGAACTTGCCTTTCCTACGTTTGTTACCGTCCCTGTGGCGTTTTCAACGTGAACTTGTATTGTAACAGTCCTCTTGTCATTTGGCGCATCAGTCTTGACAAATGAACAAATGCCGTTTACGAATAGGTAATAATAGGCAGTGATCTTATAAAGAATCTTGTCCGATATCACCAAACCACCCTCTCCCGAAAACATCACGCTGTTACGACCAACAAGAACATCTTCACATTCCTTTCTCGCTATGGCTCTCCACCAGAAGCTGTTTACGGAATTTGAGATGTATTTAGTCCCAGGATTTTAAAGCTGCTTTGAACGCCTTCTCTTGGCTTGGTGGAAGATCGTAAAGACTCTTCTTTTGTCCAAAACACTCCCTCTAAGTCTAACGAGGTCTTGGACGTCTACCTTGTCAGAGACTGAGGACCAAATAGTTATGGTGAAGGTTTCTGATAAGTCAAGCAACCAATGAATCTGTTCCCAGGAGCGTTTTACCAAAACCGCACGGATGGGAAATGTTATAGGCCGAGAAATTTGCGACACAAGCTTCCCCATCGAAATAGCTTGAGACCAATTGTAGTAGTTTTCCGCCGGTGTCATATTGTAGCCTGTTGTCCAGCTTATGGAAAGAGTTGCTTTGGGAAAGTATTTTTTGCAGAGAGATAAAAACCGAAAATGATCGACCGGAACGCATATCTTGTCGTAGCATGGACCAGGTAGTATGTCAGCGTTGAGCCAGATCGGGTTTTTGACATCCCTTCCGAATGTCATGTTCTCTATCATCGTCAGGGACGGCTCGACCACCACAATCGTCTTGAAATCCAACTTGATGCCCTTTGACGAGGTTGTTGTTTGCTTTAGAAAATCTGCCAGAGTGAGGTTGCTGTCCACGGCTGGAGGATGGGCCATCACTGGAGTACCATTTACCTAATGGAGACAATCAACCAATCAATCAATCAATCAATCAATCAATCAATCAATCAATCAATCAGTAAGACAATCAATCAATCAATCGATCAATCAATCAGTCAATGAGTCAGTCGATCGATCGATCGATCAGTCAATCAGTTAATCAGTCATTCTTTCCCCATTCATCTAACCACCAATCAGTCAGTCAATCAATCAATTAATCAATCAATCAATCAATCAATCAATCAGTCAACAATCAACCAATCAGTTAGTCAATCAATCAGTCAGTCAGTCAATCTATCGATCAGTCAGTCAATCAGTTAATTAGTCATTCTTTCCCCATTTATCTAACCATCAATCAGTCTATCAATCGATCAATCGATCAATCATTCAACCAAACAACCAATCAATCAGTCATTCCTTATCTAGTGATCGAGATCAATCGATCGATTTGATCCACCAATTGATTAATCAGTCAATCAATCAATCAATCAATCAATCAATCAGTTAATAAATCTTTCAGTCAGTCAGTCAGTCAGTCAATCAATCAATTGGTCAATAAATCAATCAATCAGCCAACCAATCAGTTAGTCAATCAAGCAATCAATGAATCAGTCAATCAATCAGTGGATCAATCAATCAATCACAATCAGTCATTCAATCAATCGATTGATCCATTAACGAAACCAACTGATCAATTAATAACTTATTGATTAATCAATCATAAGTATTAATCATTCAGTTATTCTCCTACTCAATTAATCACCAAGTCACTGGCGAAATTTAGACAGTGTTTAAGATTCTTTTCTTGTTACACAGGCGTAAATACCTGAATGATCGAAGGGGAAATAATGGAAAGAGAATCCATTGATAAATCCCCTGACATACCTGATTGTTTCGCATCAAAACATCTGCTTCTAACATCATAATTTCGCCAGACAAACCCTGCTCAAGTTTTGTAGGCGAATTGACTGCATGTAACCAAGAGATGTAAGCGCGTCACGCACTTTGAACCACGTCAAAATGTCGTCTCGTGCATCTTGGTGTTGTGTGATGTTGCATAATTTGGTGGTCTCTTGACTTGCTTGAACAAATGTATACACCAACGCTAAAAAAGAAGAAAATGCTCAGAAAGACCGATTTCCATGTGAAGGAAATTGAAGACACTGAAATAATTCACACACTTGTACGTCAATCAGCGCTGGGGTAATCACTGAATGACAAGCAGACAGATCAGGCCAAGTTCAGTTTTGCATCTATGGGTAAAATTTATTTGGTGATTAGGCGGGCTTAGAGTCAAGGAACGAAGTGTCTACAGACCTAAAACCTGGGGTTAAAATCCACAGGCTTTAGGTCTAACGTTCCAGGTATGAATCATGCCTACCGCAGCCTTGGTTGCTTAAAGCTACGGCTAAAGCCATGTTTAGACAAGCCTTAATAGAACACGAGTAATTAATATTCATTTGAGAGTCTAAAAGTCCGAATAATGTTATTTCTGAAAACGTTTCCGATGCGTTCGATGGAACTTGTTGTTTGATATGTTCTCCTCTGTAGCGGTGCCTTAAACAAGTGTATTAAATGGCCTGGTTATATAGTGTTTCTGTCCAAGTACATGACTGCGGGTAGTTCCAAGGTTCTTTAAATGTGAGGTCCCAAGAAGCTTGACGTGATCTATTGGAAAGACTTACCTAATATTGTTGCAGTAAAGAAAGAATTCATCGTGCATTTGAAGATTTGGGTCTATTTGAGGGACTAGTTAGATAAAGTCAACCTCTCCAACAACACTGAGCTGTCTGAGCTGATGAACGAATCGATCAAAGCTGTCGTGACTCTGAGGATTCGGAGTGTCTTTGTGACAGCTTTCACGATTTGTTATCACATTACGGTTTTTATATTCAGTCACGCCTCACATATAATCAGCTAGTGTAGAAAGACACGCTATCACAACTGACTTCAGCCAAGTAGAATAAACATAACAATCACATTAGCGAAGTTAAAAGCTGTCTTTTCCATGCCCGAGTAGAAAACATTCTGAAAATGTCTTTTTTTTTCGCCATGGGATCTATTCATGCAAGAGTGAACTGATATTATGTACTGATGGGTTTGCAATGGGCCTTAATCCAAACGCGCACTCAGGCTTAGTGTTAGTATCACAGTATTGCAAAATACAGCCGATACCCTCCTATGGAAGACATCACGGTATAAAGGGATAAAAAGCTGAAAAGCTGGCTCTTTGGTTGCTGTTCCTTCCTGCTTCCCATCACACACTGCGCGCTACTAGGAAGAGGTTGAAAAAAGACGACTTGAGACAATTCACGGTATTAAAAAGAAAATTGATAAGACGCTAGTGTAGTGATATTTTAGGTCTTCGTTACCCAATATTTTGTTAGAACTAACTTTTACAAGGGGCTGCCAGATAGCAAGAGAACATGAAAAACTCAAATGATTACGACATGGCTTTTGATTTGGTACAAACAACAGAGAAGTGTACGTGGACGAATAAAAGTTGCTGTTGAGAAATGGAAAACACTGTCCTTCGGTATACCGTAGTAAACAAATTTTTCAAAAATATATCAAAGTTTCCTTCTCTCGTCATTAAAAGAAACGGAGTTCTTGGCTTTGAATAGCTAACGAGGACATGGAATTTGGCTTATTTCAATGTCACGATTTGAGAGTTTGGAAGGCTTGGGGGCCAATATTAATAGTTATATTTGTAACTGGTACGTAGTTGCGCGGAAGACTGGGTAAATGCGTCCCTCCAAAGTAGTCATATAGTGTCAAATAAATAAATAATAAATAATTCCGTTATTTACCCTCGGTAGTATTTATAGCACTAATGCTAGTGGGGCCGAGCAAATGCATGAAACAAATAATCTGAATCAAACATAACAGGGTTAAGAATCCCAACTAGCCGAAGGCAAACCAGCTGGCCATTTACAAGCGTGGCCGAGGATTTGAACTCGGGACTACCGAGAACAAATCCAGCTAGCGGTCGGGACGGGACTTGAACTCGAGGCCTCCGAATTACAAGACCAGTGCTCTAACCGCTCCGCCACGCTGCCTCCTAATGCCTATAATTCCATCCTATCACTTTTTTCTGACATTTAATCTCGCTAAAAGGCTTTTTAAAACTTATGTTAGGGAACTGAATAAGCCGATAAAAACCTGCGGAATTGATGGGATTTAAGCCGAACCCCACTGGAGAGTTTCAATGATCACTTGCCAAACCACACGTATCGCTTTTGTTGCACTGTATGCAGTAAATTCCGTATCATGAACCATGCCTAGGAGGATTGCTACTCCCCCCTGGACAGGATGCTAGTCCATTGTAGCGTTACCCCACCAGCAGTATGTCGCCGGCACCCATTTATACACTCGGGTAAAGAGAGACAAAGTGGTGTAAATTTCCTTGTCTAAGGAAAGAACGCGACGTGCGAGGCTTGAACCCCGGACCTCCAGATCCAGAGTTCAAGGTGTTAACCGCTCGGCCACAAACGCCTCCACATGAGGTTTCTAAAGGAGTAGGCCATTTCCGAATTCCAAAAACGTTCACTTTCAAAACGAGGCTATGTGCAAAATCTTTGTTAAGGTTTTGAAAATGAGTTTTATTTCTATGGGAATCAAAAATAATTTTCATATCAATGGCTTTGCACTTAGCCTCCCTCTGAAACAGAGGCTTAAGGCCGCTCGGAAAGGCCTCTCACAGGTTTGAAATTCCAAAATAATACTTTCATCGGCCATGTTTCAAGAAACAAGACTGACAGTTCCTCTTAGCTTCGTCGAATTTATTTCTCAAACTTTGTACGCATAACCAGGTACATGTTAGTCGTATCGTCCATCAGCATTTCATTAAATACATGTTATGTCATTTCACTAATACTCGGTAACTTATTGTTTTTGGAGATTTTCCATCGTCGTTTATAGTTAAAAGCTGTTTGCGAGCCAGCTTTAATTAATTAATCCTAACATTTGCTATGCAGGTGTCCAGCAATCGAAGGCGTCTAGAATGCTCAAAAGGCATTCTCTGTCTGTTACAAAATCCAAAAATTAATTATTGGAAAGCTATTCCTGTATAGAAATTCTTGAATACGAAGTGATTGATGAGATTTCCATTTTAGCTGCAGAAGATTCAGGCAATTTCCAGAATATTTATTGACCAGAAACAGGAACCTGATAGGCTCCTGCCGGAAAGCAATTTCAGTTGTAGCTTAATCTCATTCTTGCAGAGAGCCATGGAAAAGGAGCTGGCTTGTAACATTTCAGCGTTTCCTGCGTTTATCTGATGAAGAAAAGTTAAAGTAGTATTTATCAGTCTTCAGGCGAAGGCTTGTTTGAAAAACTGGATGTTATTTGTGACTTTGACATTACAATTAATTTTTCCCCACACAATTTTGCATGAGCATTGTTTTCATTTGGTCTTGAGACTGATAATAATCATCCCTGGAGAAGTTTCTATAAGCACAAAATGTTGATGGCAAAAGAAAAAAAAATCACTTTTGTAAATCATATTTCTTTTTTTGAAAATTTCAAAGAGTTAAAAAAGGAAACGTTTAATCAAAGAGGTCTCATTGAAATTGTAACAGAAGGCTAAAGAAATGTATTTCAGCAAATATTATAAAAAAAAAAAAAAAGATGATAGGTAACCTTGAATCAAAAACTTTAAAGCGGAGTGGTTTAAAAGGACACTTACCTGAATCATCATCATCATCATCATCATCATCATCATCATCATCGTCATCATCTGCATCTCGACGTCTCCTGCGTTTATCTGCAGACAAAATAGTTTTAAAGGGAAAATTAATAAATAAAAATTGCTATTAAATAATTGATATTTGTCATGATTCGAAGGGAAGAAAATTTGTTAATAAAGAGATTAAGTTACCTTCATCGTCGTCGTCGTCATCGTCATCATCATCGTCATCATCTTCATCGCGACGTCTTCTACGTTTATCTGCAGACAAAATAGTTTGAAGAAAAAAATAAAATTAATAAATAAAATTTAATCACTGATATTTGTTAATCGAAGGGAAGAAAATTTGTTGATAAAGAGATTAAGTTACCATCATCGTCGTCGTCGTCGTCGTCGTCATCATCATCATCATCTGCATCTCTACGTCTCCTGCGTTTATCTGCAGAAAAAATAGTTTTAAGAAAAAATTAATAAAAAAATTTATGAAATAATTGAAATTTGTTATTCGAAGGAAAGAAAACTTGTTATTAAAGACATTAAATTACCTTCATCGTCGTCGTCGTCGTCGTCATCATCATCATCATCATCTGCATCTCTACGTCTCCTACGTTTATCTGCAGAAAAAGTAGTTTTTTAAAAAATTAAATTAACAAGTAAAATTTAATAATTGAAATTTGTTATTCGAAGGAAAGAAAACTTGTTAATAAAGAGATTAAGTTACCTTCATCGTCGTCATCGTCGTCGTCATCATCATCATCATCTGCATCTCTACGTCTCCTGCGTTTATCTGCAGAAAAAATAGTTTTAAGAAAAAAATTAATAAAAAAAATTTATGAAATAATTGAAATTTGTTATTCGAAGGAAAGAAAACTTGTTATTAAAGACATTAAATTACCTTCATCGTCGTCGTCGTCGTCGTCGTCATCATCATCATCATCTGCATCTCTACGTCTCCTGCGTTTATCTGCAGAAAAAATAGTTTTAAGAAAAAAATTAATGAAAAAATTTATGAAATAATTGAAATTTGTTATTCGAAGGAAAGAAAACTTGTTATTAAAGACATAAAATTACCTTCATCGTCGTCATCGTCGTCGTCATCATCATCATCATCTGCATCTCTACGTCTCCTACGTTTATCTGCAGAAAAAGTAGTTTTTTAAAAAATTAAATTAACAAGTAAAATTTAATAATTGAAATTTGTTATTCGAAGGAAAGAAAACTTGTTATTAAAGACATTAAGTTACCTTCATCGTCGTCGTCGTCGTCATCATCATCATCATCATCTGAATCTCTACGTCTCCTGCGTTTATCTGCAAAAAAAAATTATTTTTAAGTAAAAGTTAGTTGATAAGAAAAAAATTGTTAAATAATTTATATTTGTTATTCGAAGGAAAGAAAACTTGTTAATAAAGAGATTAAGTTACCTTCATCGTCGTCGTCGTCATCATCATCGTCATCATCATCATCTGCATCTCGACGTCTCCTGCGTTTATCTGCAGAAAAAAATAGTTTTTAGAAAAACGATAATTGATAAAAAAAAGTGTTAAATAATTTATATTTGTTATTCGAAGTAAAGAAAATTTGTTAATAACGAGATTAAGTTACCTTCATCGTCGTCGTCGTCATCATCATCGTCATCATCATCATCTACATCTCGACGTCTCCTGCGTTTATCTGCAGACAAAATTGTTTTAAGAAAAAAAAATAATAGATGAAAAAAAATATTAAATAATTGATATTTGCATGGTATTCGAAGGGAAGAAAACTTGTTAATGAAAAGATTAAGTTACCTCCATTGTCGTCGTCGTCGTCGTCGTCATCATCATCATCATCATCATCATCATCTGCATCTCTACGCCTCCTGCGTTTATCTGCAGAAAAAAAAATTAAAAAAGTTAATTGATTAAAAAAAATTGTTAAATAATTTATATTTGTTATTCGAAGAAAGAAAACTTGTTAATAAAGAGATTAAGTTACCTTCACTATCGTCGTCGTCATCATCATCATCGTCATCATCATCATCTGCATCTCGACGTCTCCTACGTTTGTCTGCAGACAAAATAAGATCAAAAGAAAAGTTTTTTAAGGAAATGAATAAAATTGATTGATAAAATCTATCATTAATTAACTGATATTTGTCATTGGAAGGGAACAAAACCGTCATCATCTACATCTCGACGTTTCCTGCGCGTATGTACAGACAAAATAGTTTTTAAGGAAGATGTGACTTAATAAAAAACTACTTGTTGAGTTACTTAATCTTCGGAGTTTTTTAAAAACGTTCTTCAATAACTTCCAGTGTCAAGCTACCCAAAGCAAAGCAAAGGTTCAGGCAAGGACTGGATGAGTTGTCGACCTGAATGCCGTTCTGCACTGGACAATCTTGAATGGAAGGGGATTGCGTTATACTGAATTCATGGGAAAATACGTAACGATCATCAGATTCGTCGGTGGTTTTCTTCCATTAGGCCACAATGCCACAGCGCTTTTTGCATCAGGCGATTCCATTTTTCAATGCTAAAAGTTATCAAAAGTTTTTCGTTCGCTTGGTATACCCTCAGTCTAATCTTGCTTCTTACAGAAATTGAAATGTTTTTGTATTGAATTTTAATCTTACTTTTGCAAGGTAAATTGCCCGCACCAGCTGTGTGCACTACTTATACAGTGATCCATCTAGCCCAAACGCACTTAAAATGCTTCAAAGAAAATGGCTATAGATTCAACGTTAAGGCCATCGTTACTCGGTAATGGACTCTTTTTTGACAGATATATTTTTTTAGGATTTGAATTTCATTGGCAGATGCCAGGTATTTTCTACCCCTATTAAACCTATTAAAATCATTGATTTATTAAGGATCGATAGCGTCGTCACTATCTTCTCCATCGTCACCATCATCTTCTGAATCTCGGCGTTTCCTTCGTGAGTCTAAGAATAAACGAAACCCAAAATATATCTTCCACGAGACAAATGAGCAAAAAGTTTGAAACAAAGAGATGCTTTTTTTGTACTCAGATCTCCTGGTTTGCTTGGGAGAGACAGAAAAAAGCTCACGGGCACAAGTTCAATTGCGAAACCTCCTCTGAATCGTATTGAAACAGGATTTTTAAAAAACCTTTCTTGCCCAACAACTAACAACTAAAGCTAACTAACGGTTTACTAAGCGCATGAATTACCGCCGTCGTCGCTATCGTCGTCGCTATCATCTCCATCCTCTCCATCATCATCTCCATCGTCCCGTTTTACACGTACATCTGGTTCTGCTTCTTCTGGCATTGGCCGTGCAAGGCAAGTACAAGCCAACAGGGCCAAGAAAAGAAGAGCAAAGAGTGGCTTAATCATTTTGCTTTTGCTGTGAAGGAAACCTGTTGTGTCCAGCGTTTTGCAAGTAGCAGCTCATGACCAATTCTTACACTGAATCCCTTTTTATAGCATGTTGCTTACAGATATTGTTAGCATGAAAAGTGGCATCATCAAAGAGGTCGAAGTCGAGGAATCAGTTTTTATTTACAAGGAGTTGCTATGAGTGATCCGTTTGTTCTAGACAGTAAAACGCCTTTCATAAGTGCTTCCTTGGAAATATTGTGTTAGGTACCCTGTAGTATGTCGCTCTGGCTGTTTTAGAATGAATAACACTGATTGCAAATTACGATAAGGGCGAGAAAAGAGTAATCGTGAAAAATAACAGGCTGAAAATCTTCTGCGTAAACGGTATAAAAATGAAAAAAAGATCTCTTCATCTGTAATAGCCTTTTTTTGCGAGATACGTACATATATTGTTTTATTGCCCTTGTGGGGTTACTAAGCAACGCGTAAACTATCCGTTGGTTGCATAAAAAACATCAAATATTCTCTATTTATATTGTAAGGTACCTTGGTTATCTATTTGCCGCTAAAATGTCGTTTTTAAGGTTTTATAGCTGACTTTATCTAGAAAGTCATTTACGAATTTCGAGATTTTTCTCGTACTTGCAATGACTATGAGTACAGGAAGAATAAATCTTATTCTTACTAGTTTCATAGTAGCTTACTTGTTCAAAACGAAATTAGAAAGGCAAGGAATGATGAATTGATTAGCTGTCGGTATTTTTTGAAGTGCAGTTATTTTTAATTTGATCTTGTTATCGTGAGAACGGAGGTATATTCGATGGCGACCTTCATTAACCAGTTATATTGTTGTCCTTGCGTTGCATGATGATACTTGTACTGGTTTAATTAAAAGTGGTTGAGTTAAACTACAGCATAATAAAATGAACTATATAAATTATTCCGTTTCCTTTTAGTTTTATTGTTTACCGCATTAAGTGACTTTTACGCTTTTTATATCATACACGAGTAAGAGTGTTTCATTTGATAATCGAACATTGAAAATTGGTGTGAAAAAAAGAACAGCTAACTACGTGTTGTCTTAATATCAGGTGAAACACGTTTTTGATAAAGATTCTTAAAGGATTATTAACCACACCTTTAAAAAACATGAAAGTAACAGCTAGCAAAGTTCTACGATAACTAGCATTGCGTTCTCGATTTTCCTTTTTTCATATAAAGTGTCAAAAAGCTTTAGTCAAAGCTGAATGGGGCGGAAATCCATCACGAATGCTTGCAGCTGGCGCCTCAATACAGTAAAAAATTCATTCATGTGAAGGAATTCTGTTTTTTTTTTCTCCGGGGATGGCATGGTTAATGTTGTTTTTCACTCTGGCGAGATCCAAATTGTTTCGTAGTAATTAATTAATATGTAGTCTTGTTCACATTCTGGCTGATTCGTTTTCATTTTGTACACAAATGTGGCTTACCATATAGAAATCAGTTTGTTTTTATAACAATCCGTGGCAAAAGCATTTCAATTAATTATATATGGCCGTCCAAAAGCAAGATTGCATTAGCTGCGTGAAAGCTCCTTGATTTCAACGCTTTCGCTAGTTTAACTGAGGGATTCCACGAACGTTCAAAGCTCTATAACTTGCTTCCTACTTGTATGGTGACCGGCGAGGTGAAAGAACATGTAAACGTCTTTAATAACAGATTTTATCCAGAAGTCCACAGAGAAAAATATTGTCAGTGAGGTTGTCTGGAATGTTCTTGTGGCTGGCTGTGATAAGCTATACACTTGCCTGTACTTTATGATATTGTTGATATTCTAATTTCTCCATGCAGCTATCTGTCAGTTATTTTCAAATTGTCATAATTTGGTCGATCAGGATCGTCCGGTTTAGTGTATAGTCCTCAATGGTGATGGTCTAGGATGTTTGAACAAATGGATGTGGAGGTCTCTTAGATTGGAAGTGCCAGTGTCTTACAAAAACATGTCCCAATGATTCTGTTATTGTGATGAGCTGATTTATGAAAAACTTCGAAGAATCTGTGGTATATTGGCAGGGATTGAGGAAAAAAATACGTGATGGATCCTTCTTTCCAAGGACTCGTCAAGGTGGGGCTGACCCCGTTATCACGGAGGCCAGGCTTCTGTTTCCTGAGAGACATACAAGCCCGTCCATTTGTCTTACTGCAGGGAGTGTTCTTTCTGGGCTTTTGATCGATGTTCAAGAACAATATGCAGGAATGTGGTGTAAATCTAACTTTCATAAGAAAGTATGTGAGCTTGACCATCAAAAGGAACTTTTAGCATAACTTTTTAATGGTATTATTTGAATCTATTTCATACAAATGAAAGCGCGTTAATAAATGTTCTTGGATTATGGGCGATTGTTAGGCGGCCTCGAACATGAAAGGTTAATGAGGCCTAAGTCTCGTGGACAATTGTTCCGAAGTTTCCGCAAATCAGAACTGAAAAAATTGTTCCAAACCGCATCTTAAAGCTCACTTAAACCTAAGTTGTTATTATGTCCTTGTATTATACTTGAGAACCTCACAACTCTTTTGAAACGTGTTCACCAAGTAACTTAGTGAATGATTATTCATAAACATCTCAACAAGGTCTCTAGTCTTCAAGCTTCAAAAACTGGAAGTAAGGTAACTTGCCTTGAATTGTCGATCCACATACAAATTCAGAGCAAAAATTAATGATTCTCTTTCCTGAAAACAGTATAGCAGAGACTTTCTGAATAAGTACTGTACACAAGTATTATTAGAATACTACTCTTTCCATAAGGCTTATGCTACTGTCACCATTTTTACCTCTCAATTTATGTCGTCAAAAAGCATTCTAACCTGCTCTGAAGCAGCTATAATTGCTGTTGGACCATTTTAACGATGCTCAGCCTGTTATTTAAAATGTACCTTAATCTCGAGAGTGCTGAGCTTATCTTGATTATCTCTTCCATCTTACGCATTGTTTTGTCTCGTCTTGTCTCTTTTCGTCTCAAATATATTTTTATTAACATTTAACGTATACTTATTTGTTTGTAAGGAAGTTCAGTGCTACGTCTTTCACTGAGAGTGTTTTTATGACAGTGTGTGATCAAGCAAACAAAAGAGCAGTTGTTAGTACATTCCATCCAATCACGGGATCCGAAACTAATCCTTTCAAACTTTGACAGAGTTTTCTTTAGGTATACTGTTCGTTTATATGATAAAAGCAAACATATTCAGCATCTCTTGGTAGCATACACTCGATGGTCCCTTGCAAAGAGGGGTGCGAAAATTCATCCGTCACTAACACGCGATCTTTCTTTCATTTAATAGAATTTCTTGGCATATAACAGTTTGTCTTCTATCTGACAATTTTTTTTATTTTTGCAGCGTTAATAGCTGCTATCATACGATTAGCACAACGATGAAACCTTTGAGTCAAAAGTCTAACTGGGCAGTGAATTCGTTAACTTCAGACTGGATTCTACAAGACAATTTGTTTATTCCGCTGATAGCTGATCAATATTATTGGTCAATGTTGTTTGAGATCCAAATTGTTTGTCAGTGACCAATATGAAGTCTTTTTCAAAGAACTGGCTTATTTGATTTAATGTATGTACACTTGTGTTTTACCACATAGAAACCCTTTTTTGTAACAATCCTTGCCGAACCGATCATATTTAATAACTTATAAAAAGCCGTCTGACACCGGCTGCGTATTAGAATGCGCTTTTTGCAGTCGAACTAATAACTTGTAGGCGTTTCGAATACATGGTTTCAGAGGGTCTCAGGCGACGTTTTTTTAGTTGAAACTCTAGCTTGCTTCTTGCCTCCATAGTGATTTATATCAAAATTTATCCAGAAGTCAACAGAAGGAAAATATTGACATTGATGTTACTTGGAATTCTGGCTTGTGGATGGCCTTGGTAGATATTCACTTGTTTTCAGTTATGATATCGTTCATGTTCTTATAATTCGATTTGTCGAACGATTACATAATTCGGCTGAATAAAGTTGTTTGTTTTAGTTTGCAGTGCTAAGAAGGACTTTTGGTACCTTGCTAGCAGAGACTTTTTTTCCCGCATGGTTTTGAGCTTTTATGAAGTTGTTCCACCAGTCGCTGATATTCGCTTCATTGGCTTGGTTCAGTTACGTAAGCTAAAAAACCAACTACTGGAATGTCAGCGACGAAAACGACTTCGTAACAAGTGCTTACAGGCATACTGTAAAGAAACCACTGCCAGCGGGGTAGACTTTTGGTGACATTTCACAACGTTTGGACAATCTGGGCGTGGAAGTCATCGTAAGAGTAAAAGTGCCATAATGTACAAAAACATGTCCCAATGTTTCTTATATCGGAACCAATTAACAACAGAGGCCAAAAACTCTGTAGTATATTGGCATGGAAGAGCAAAACAAAAAACAAAAAATGGTGCTCGATGGGTCCTTCGTTCTGTCAAAGGACTCGTCAAGGTGAGATTAGGCTGAATCATTTATTACGAAAGTAAGACTTTTATTTACCGGGACACGTTATACGAGTTAAGTCCGTCAGTTATCTTTCTGAGCTTTAGTGGCTTTCCTTCGATGTAAAAAAAAAAAAAAGGATGCGGTGCAGGTACGCTACCTTAATAATTCTGTTAGATAAGGTTTAGCTGTTAACATGAAATTGTTGGAAAAAGACTGGACAGTTAAAGGTTAGCTTTTTAAACAAGTAGCAAATCACTGTTTGTTTCTTTTTCATTCGTTTTTTTTTTTGCTTTATATATTTTAACTAGTAATAACATCCTCTGACTACGATTAGAATATTTCTTTACATGGGCTATTTGTTGGACAGAAAACAGCAAATGGAACTAATGTACAATCCAGATACCAGTTATAGGTGTAACCTCCTCAGTAGTCGGTATCGTCATGGAAATCCAAGGCCCATGAGGGATTCCTGCCGGGAGCAGCCCAACCGCTGCAGCTTCTTCGGGTCCCCTGACACTTAGAGCTGCCAAGAGTTTCCTTGAAACAGACGCGGCACACTTTAAAGCGCGACGGGTAGGAGTAGGGACGCGACTGAATCATTCATGAATAACGACAGTGACCTGGGCTTGCATTGGTATAATCATGGAAAGGCTGAGTCCAGCCCAGCTGGCTGCTCCAACCGGTGCACGAGGCTCGTGTTCCATAGCACTGATCGCTTCTTCCTGTCGCCGAAAAGCAGAGGCGATACTCTGTAAAGTTTAGAATTTGGTCCCCCGCTTCGACTCTCCATTGGTATGTGTGGCGTTCACTTTTACCGCCAGTATCATCTCGAAACGGTGAAGACCATTCCGGACTTTATGGGCGGCTATAACCACTACAAGATTCTGATATTCCTTGATACTGAGAGTTGTCATCAGCTTGTCGGAAGCAAATTCGACAACCCGGATGGGCCCGACCTGGTATAAGCAAACAGGTGGAAAACAGAAGCAAAACGAAACATTTGCTTTCCATGGTTAATTCTCTGGGAGAAAATTAACAGCAAGTGGATAAATCTCGTCACTACAGTGGAAACCCGATATAACGATATGCCGAGGGAGCAGTGGAATTAGATCGTTATATCGAGGTATCGTTATATCGAGACTCCCGATATAACGATATTGCCGTAAAATAACCGAAAATATCGTTATATCGGGGTAAAATTAACATGTACTTTTTTTACTACATATATATTGTTTAATTAAACTTGTAATGAGTATCAAATGACTAACAAATGTAGCGTTTCAAGCATGCAGCAATGTCTTTAAACAATTTGCAAACAATTTGCGAAACATTATACTCATGCTGTTGCCATAAAACGAAGGAAGGGCAAAATAAAGCGCAAGCAAGTCATAGTCGACCACGTGCCACTGAGACTGTCACGAATCTTTCATTTATTTTTGAAACATGGAGGGCAGATTTCCGTTCAAGTTACAGGAAAACGCAGGAACAAAGGCATCGGCCTTGAAATCCCGGCGACGTATCCTTTTTGTCTCAAATACCAAAACTGAAAGAATTATTAAATGACAAGAAGGATAAAGAGGCATCGTAAACTGAAAGCTGTTGACAGAAACGTTACAGATTACTGTACTCGATTACTGTAAATGTTATTGTATTAAATTCAATGTTTTGTTTAAATTGTATCTGTACTGATACTCGAATATCGTTACATCGGGGAAGATTTTACGCTCGGTGCGCTAAAAACTCATCGTTATATCGAAGATCGTTATATCGGGTTTCTGTCCCGTAAATTTTACTGTAACTTTTGCCGGGACATAGCATATTTATCGTTATACCGGGGATATCGTTATATCGAGGATCGTTATATCGGGGTTCCACTGTATCAATTAATGTAAAAAACATACTTTATGTAAAGGAGCTGTGTAACGAAATTTATAGTCAAAATTCAAACTTCAATCAGTATTAAGTGAGACCAAATTGAGTGAAACAAAAATAACAGCCCAAAACATTATAAAAGGTATAACACTCACACATACATTGAAATAAAAAGGATCTGTTTCAGCCTCAAAGTGCCAATTCAGCCTTGCAGGCCAAAATCTGATTCAGCCCCTCTTCTAGCCATCTGTAATGAGCACAATTTAAGCCAAAACAGCCCCATCAAAAGGTTATTTCAGCCCACACTGGGGCCCATTTCAGCCCTTGGGTCCAATTAAATCAGCCCTAAGACTGTGTTGGCCCGGATCAAGCGAGCCAAATTAGACTAAAAAATAGGGCCCAGAAAAGGCCCCACTTTTAGGGTTAAAACAAATCTTTCTGATTTATCGGCATGGTTCACACACACAAGAAAAGATACAAACGAAGACACGGATGGAAAAACTTTGTGGAAGATCAACGCCGATTTGAACTGTGACCTTTAAATACATGTTTACCTATGTTCAGTATCCTAACAGTTTTCGAAGTTCATTTTTGTTGTTTATGTTAACGTTAGACATAATGGTTGGAAAAGAAGTTGCATGTGAGTTTGTCATTCCGGACAAGTAATTTCTCATGTTCCATAGCGAATAAGGACGCGTAGTTGGTGTTATTAACAAAAGATACTAGACGGCCCGGTGACACAGCCCCTTTACTCGGTCATCCGAGCCGGCCAAGAAACGGTCTGCGAGAGTAAGGTAGTTGCTTCTTTCATAGTTATTTTGATGTGTTTTGGAGACTCTACTATATCGGTCAGTCCCGGGATTTGAGCCAGCGACCCCCGGTCATAGCTGAGTTAATTTATTTTTACTTATCTACTTTTTTTTCACCCTTTTTTTCTGTTTTTAATTTAATGACAAATTACATCAGGAAATCGCGCAACTTTTAATCTTCGAAAGAGCGAAAAAGAGCTAAACTAAACTGGCATTTCGAACAAATATATCTTGCCGTTGGCTTTTCAGACTGGTACGAAAAAATATCAGTCACACAGGCCTTTGCAGGTGTCGGCGAAAAGAAAGTTGTTTCTTGTAGGATTTCAATCACATGGGCTATCTCTTTGACAGAAGAAATAAGTTTTCAGCGAGGTACAATCGAGAAACCACTGGTAAGTGCAACCTCCGCCACGGTTGTCGGTATCATCACGGAAAGGCAGTGTCCACGAGGGATTCGTACTGCCCGGAGCGCTCCATCCGCTGCAACTTTGACGATTTCCCTGACACTGAGAGCTGCCCTCGACTTCCTTAAAGCATACGCGACACACCTGAATGGACTCCCTCGGCTTAGGACAACGTGACTCGATCTTCCAAGCGTAACGACATCCGCCGCCTCTGTTGTCGGTGTCATCTCGGAAGCGGTCGGTCCAGGACGGACTGGGGGTCCAACCAGTGCACGAGCTCCTGGTTCCTTGGCACTGTGAGCTCCCTTCTGTTTCTTTAAAACAGAGACGGTACTCCATCTCCGGGTTGATGGTCCCCTGTGCTTCAATTCTCCATTGGTACTGGCAGCCGCCACCTCTATTGTCGGTGTCGTCTCGAAATGATTCAGACTATGCAGGACTGTTGCTCCAGCCACTGCATGTGTGCGACGGTCCCTGACACTGAGAGCTGCGTTCAGTTTCTTTAAAGCAGATCCTAAAACCCCCTTGACTAGCCCAGCAAACTGAAGGCCAGCCGATGATTAGCAAGATTAAGACGAACAATTTCTTTTCCATGATCAGCATGACGGAAAAAGATCGAACAGCAAGTTGATAAAATCCGTGTCGTGGGGTCACTTCACTGCGTTGATCCTACAAAGTTAAATGACAACATGAATAGTAGCTTAGTGGAGTGAGAAAGGGAGAGAAATGAGTGTGTTGAAAAATCATGTAATTTTTTTCCGTTAGAATTGACGTAAATAATATTTGTATCAAGGCGTGTTTTCAAAACAAGGCCCAACACTGCGCGAGCTCTGCTTGCATTTCCGGGTTACGATGCTTTCTGATAAGGAACAGATCTAAATATAAACAAACAACTGTGAGGGATAAATCTGGCCACGGTTGTGCAGGTTTAATGAAATCAAAGCTAACAGAATCACAACACAGCGATATATGTATAAAACCGATTAGTCTGCTGGGGGCGACAAAAACCCGCCACGAACTACACAACTGAATAGAAAAATGAAAAAAAAGAAGAAATATAAAATACCGTTAACCGATAAAAAAAGGAGGAGGGAAAGATTTTGCTGGAGATCTGACCGAGTTGATGGCGAGGGAGAGAAGGGAGAATTATTGGCTAAATACCACAATATACTGAATAAACTTACTTAACCATGACACCGCCCTGTAACCCCATTTTCTATATTTGCAGTACCTGGTACAGCTAGCCTGACCTAGCGAGTTATCATGTGAGTACCTCTCTTGACCTAAAAATGTTTTTTTAAGCCCACGAAGTAGCAGCCGAATTGCCTGATGTACTTTCAACACGTGGGCAAATAAATTTTAAAATTAGCGTGAAGAACTTCCGACTTTAAACTTTGGTTTCCAGCGACCCAGAGCTCGAATTTGGGCATCAGAATAACAGTTTTTCAGCGGCATGGCACGCGCCGCCAATGCGAAAGCTATTCAATTCAAAGTAGACAGACTGCAAATTATATTAGTTGGTACAAAATATATCTACGTGTCCCAACTCTTATACCGACAACTGTCCAGACCACAGTAAGATAAGCACTGCTGAAGCGCGACATTGAATTGGTGAACAGAAATGCAAGTCTGATCAGCGTGACAAGAAAGTGGCCCGGGACGATTTCCCCTTATAATGGAATATTGATATAAAAATCAAAGGCATCATCGAGGAAGATGTTTGTTTTTAAAGGCTTTAAGTTGTGGTCCTCTTCAGGGTTACGGACGCTTTCGAAGAGTAAAGCAGTTGGGGGAAAATATTGCATTGTTCTCCCAGGTGAGAGACATGAATTTCAGCTCTCAACCAAAGACACTTTGATATCGAGAAGAGTTATGTGCCTAGTGAGATCAGCAGTGATCTTCTCATATTTTAAATGCAACACTGATTCTGCAAGATAAATGGCAGACAGCCCTGCTAAAAACCAATTTCCTACATTTATTTTTTTTATCAAGTGCACAAAACCATTCCTCTTTAATAGCTAGCAAAACAAAACAAAAGAGAAAGAAACCCGGGTTAAGCGCTGATCGGGCTCCGAACAACTGCGCCCTGTAGAACATCTATTGCGCCAGGAAAACGAAACGTTCTTTTTACAAGCCCGAAGCACTCTGGCCAGTGTCTCCTCAAATCAGGCAAACACTTGAGACGAACCGTACGATGTCACGGTGATCACTAGCCTTCAAAACCTTTCCATTATCATAAACAGTTTAAATCGAGGTTTGGCTGTACGCAACCCTTACGTTCAAAATATGCCATAATCATAGTTATCTACCGCAAGAACCATCCACCCTTTCCCCTCAACTGCTACCTGTACGCTAGCAAACATATCGAACGCACTCTACTAAGCTTCAATTACTCCTAGTTTAGAGCTAATTCAATATTTTTTTTTGTGAGTGACTTATTCAAGATTACTTAGTCTGTTGTCATTTTTAACAGCATTTGTATGTTTTATCTCAAAACCATCGGGGATAACACCTTTTATTGCTTCAAATACAAACCTATGTATGTAATAATCTTTTGGTTTGCCCTATTCCAATCCAAATTTAACTCTTAAAATGAGAAAAGTTTTATATCGACCCTGATTTATTAGAAAAGAATAAAATGTTTTGTATCATAATGATAAAAAACTGTTTGGATCGACATAAAAACAGCCCCGAAGGGCTAGTAATAATCTCTTTCATGAAAATTTTTACTGTACGGTTAACCATGAAGAACACAACTGAATTTATGTTGATTTGGTGTTAACAACTATTTATGCTTTTTATCAAACGATTTTTGCCTTTTAACAATTTTAATCATTGAGTCGAGCACACTCCATAGTTTAAGTTCGATATATTTCTTTGCAACAAAATTAATGTCTTCCTCGCAAAAACCAATATCATATCTTTCCCAATTGACGTTTTCCTCAAACTCTATGTTTAAATGATGATGAAGTTCTCCATCAGAAATACCATCGTAGCAGAATGGTTCATCTCTATAATCTCCGTGTGATTTTCGAATCAGATAAAAACAATCGTCTTTGTAATCACTGTCGGATGATGCTGATGAAAATGTCCGTGATAATTCACTTTGTTGAATGATTTCTTTTCTTTAAGCTTCTAATTTTAAAAATCAATTTTACTTTTTCCGAACCAAGTAAATAATATATAGATTTAGCCAGGGCTAAAAGCGAAGCTCCCGTTAATAAATTCATAATTTAAATCAAACAATAAACTTGTAATCCACAGATAGGGCACATTCATGTGACTTTTGAGGCAAATTAAGGCTAAGTGATTTTAGAGAAAAATCATTTGACAGTCCAAGAGTGAAACAAATTTTACATCGCGTTAATAGTCTTATTTGCACACCCAAAAATAGCAATCATGTTCGATCACAGTAGATTAGGCCTGGAAAACAAATAGACCTATTCGTGTATTGTATTTGCATAAGCTGTTGCATCATAATGTGGCATTCACCAGTCTCTCCAACAATGCTCCGTTAGAGAGACTATGGATAATTTGACAACCCCGAAATATAATTTTAAGAAACACACGAGCCACGATAGTCCTTGGTGGCAGCCAATTGACACGTTGCATTCCTCTGTCTAAAAGGGAGGCCAAAATAAAAAATCAGGCCGGATTTTTTGTTTTCGACAAGTTTAGTTTACAAGTAAATCTTGGCGACGAATCTGGTGGCGTGTAAACCAGCCTTTTAAACATACTTTTTCTCAACACGTCTCCGGTAAACAATACTATGAGGCCCTTTTTTATCATACAGACCTCGGACAGAATTTGTTCTTTTTTTGCCCTATCATTCTGCAGTTTTTCACAATTTTGCAAGACAATTTGCACTCATTCAATATCCACGACGTCAAAGCACGCGCTTCCTTTGCAAAACAAATTATAGCATTGAATTATCAAACGTTTTCATGAGAAGAATTCCATAATGCGGGACTCTTCCGTTAGAAACATCTGGTCCTATGTGATATGCAGGGTAATAATCATGGGCTTTTAGCATGAAAACGATAAAAAAAATTCCCAAAATCACCTTTTCGGCCAGCCGGAAGGGTTCTCACTTTTGACAGGCAAATTTGCATTGCGATTAATAGAGTTGCCATTTACACTTCAACATGATAGAGAAATTGTTATGTTTAGGTTTTATTTCCCTTTATTTATTTAACTGTGTATGTGGTTTTGTTATGTGTAATCTTTAAAAGCGAGTGATATTTACGCGCGGCGTTTTGAGTATTCCTGTATCCGATGTTTATGTTCGACTGCAAACAACCGGTGCAGCGATAAAAATTGCGGGAGGGACTACTAACAATCAATAAAATAAATATAATTCGGTGAGACATGTACAGAGACAATAATTTTCATTCACGAAGAGAAGTATTGATAGTAAAGTGTCTCTTAAAATCATGTGTCAGGTAAGCATAAACTTGTTTATGTTTTAAGCCGGCTTCCCGGTGTTTGCTCTTTTTCAAGATGAACTCGAGGCAAGAAAATTGCTCAGAGCTTTCTGTTCATAGCCAAAATCATAACTAAATAATATTCGGAACCTTTTCTTTGAATTTGCGGTCAAAAAGTGCATGTCTAAAGGCTTTTTAAACCTGATACTGTTGTTGGTTAGATCATCGCTCGTGTATAAACTTTAGCCGCATAAACCATACGCTCGACTTCAGGAAACCGAAAAACAAAAACACATCAAAGACAACAATTGCTCAGGCTTACCAGTCGAGATGCTGCTTCTGAAGGTCATCAAGTGTTCCAGAATCGCTGGAGACTTTTCAACCCTCTTACGCCTCAAGCAAGGGCAAGTGAGGAAGCTCATTCTTGAAAACGATGCCATCCGAAATCGGATTTCCAATGACTTTCACAACCGGTGCATTTGTCAACATAAAGCGCAATAAACAAACAAGCCATGAATTACAGAACAATCTTGCTAGCAGCTGTATTTCATTTTGTACACCAAGTAGAAAAAGACAGTTTAAAACATCACAAGATGACAGAAAACACTGTCAGCTCCAGCTATCAGTAAGCAAGTTTCCAGACGCTGCATAAAATTTCCGCATGAACTCACCTGTCAAATTTTGACCAATCAGAACATAAAAGTTGGACGTAGAGCGTGATCAACGCGTGACAGTGAGAAAAGTCAAAAGCGATTGCCTAACCTGCATGTAAAAGCGGGTTGAATTTTCGCGTCCGAAGTCAGTTCGAAATCAAAATTTTAAAATGGGCTCATAAACACGACTTATTTCATATGCATTTTAAAAAAATTGAACTTGAGCCTGCGATCATTTGAAAAGTAGCAACTTGTCAGCGGATACCTTCAAAAAAACACTCGAACTCAGTGGGTCGATACCTGAGCCCGCGATACGGTCAGGCGATACTGGTCAGCAGAAACACTATTTTGACAGCTGTCAATTAATCAAAACATGGATGTACAATATCAGGTTGCGGGCTCCTAAATTAGCTAGAAAGTGTGTGGTTAAACATTGGTATGACTGTGGTGCGGACGGACGGAAGGTCTGGTGGTCGGTGTACGGTTACGTGATTGCCGAATTTTCTAGGATGGATAGATTTTCTAACCTCTGGGGCTTCGAATTGAGCCCGTGATCAAATAAAATATCAGCGCAAAACTTTAAACACTACGTGAACTCAATGGATAGAAAAATGAGCCCGCGATACACTCAGGTGATGATGGTCAGCGTATACTCTAGTTTGACAGCTGTCAATTAACCTTAATTAGATTGGCGAATATTCGAATTAACAGACTACGAGAGTGAGTAAGGCATATCCGTCCGGCGTGTTGTAGAAAATGCCAGATCGTGTACCTCAGCGAACCTGAGCCCATGTTATTAGTTTTCTGATACTGGTCTGCACATGTCCCATTTTGACAGCTGTCAATTGACCTTAATTTGGCTTGCCAATATAACTTTAAACGACTGTCAGCCAACTGACAGCCTTGCCCGGCGTAGTTTCGTTTTTATGTTGAATTGGCAAGTGTGACATATTATAATAGCTTATATGTAGGGGCAAAACGACTGGTTTTTCATCTGAGCCCGCGAGATGGTCATGTGATAACTGTCAGCGGCTGTCTGATTTTGACAGCTGTCAATCTAATCGTACTCATACGGATGGCTTACATAACTGAAAGGCTAGTCAAGTTGCGCAAGATCTATTGTGACGTTTGACATCGGCTTAAATGAAGTGTGTGTACGGACGGGCGTACGCTACGTCATAACCAAATTTTCTGGGATGGATAGTTTACCAAATTTTCTTACCCATGGTGCTCCGCTGCGCGCGCGCGGGAGCTCCGCTATTAAGAAACTATGACAGCCAATCACAATCCTCACTTTAGAAATATACTCATTCGTGTAATTTTTCTGTTTACACATTTGTGCTTGTGTTTGTGTAAAGAAGAGTTAATTGGTTCAAATATTTCTGTAACTGATTTAAATATTCACAACTCTGTCAAAACAGACAGCTGTTTAAACTGTTATGTAAATTATCGAATATTTGTAGGAGTAGTTATAAAATGATACTTTCCAGATAAACTCAAAAGTACCATTTAACGATTATTTTTGTTATTTTTCCATCAAATGGAGCCTCCATCTCCCATACAAGCCCTTGGAGTCAACCCTTTCCCGAGTAGATTTATAATTAGAACGGTTCTCAGGGGAGACTTCGCGCGCCGACGGTGGGAAGAGCCAATCACAACGACGAAATGACACTGCTATTGTACTTCATCAAACAGCAGGAAATTCGGTGTTGACAGGCCAAACACAATCGTAAACTAGTGAAACGTGACTTCAGCGTTTTCATCCCTCAGAGATATTTTCTTTCTTTTCTTTCTAGCGGGTAGATTATACTGTGGAGAGTTTTAAACTCTGACTATGTTAATCTTAATTTTGGTTGCTTGTCTCACATTAAGAGGCCATGAAGCTGGTCTGTTACATGCGTAATGATTAACTACTTCCTGCAGTCTATAGTTCTGACGGGATTCGTTTTCTTTAGCTAATTTTTTTGAGCTTTAAGGTTCTTATTTCGGCTAAATGACTCAATATTAATCAATTTTCTAGTTTTTCAAGGTTTTTTTTTCCGAAATGCGTATATTTCAGAATAAATACTTTTAGTCCTTGTGGTTGTTTTGTCCGTCAGCTAGTGTGATGATTCCCTGCTATGTTTTGTAACGCCGGGCCCAGCCATTGTTTTCTCACAAAAAAAGTGATCTACAGATGCGAATTCGAAGGAAAGAATTGGCCTAAACTTCTACATTAATTGCTGAGAATTGTCCTGTTAGTCAGTCATAATTCTTTTGGCGCAGATACAATCCATTTTGTTTTTCTTGAGATAAGAGGGTCTTTGGACTGGAGCGCGATGTCACAAATTCCTCCGTTAGCAAATTACTTCTGAGTTAGCTTGACGGTCGAGCAACTGTTGTCTTCTGTTCAACTTTTCAAGTGTTAGTTTTATCAGGCAACTCTCATGGTGATACAAGAAAAGACTGCAATTTCTCAAATTTCGGAACTGAAGCATTCCTCCTTAGTTGCTACTTAGGTCAACGCACGCGGTGCTTAACTGGCGAAATCCACTCCACGGTGATGACAAAAATCAAATGGTCCTGGCACTTTTTCGGCGCTGATCATCGACAAGTTCCAACTCGTCCACAGAACGCTTAATCGTCGACTGTTTTCAAGGTTCATGCTTCAATGTGGGATGTATGACGGCAAAAAAAAAAAAAAAAAAAAACACTCGCAAAGATAACCTTTCCGTGATCCTCAGTTCGCTGCCTTTGTCCCATCGCTTCATGCTTAGTCTCAGTCGGGTAATTTATTACCTTTTGTTTCATGATTCCCAGATCCCAGCGGTTGTAAAATTGTAAAAATCGACGTATAGTAAAAAAGGAAAACGGTCGAAGGACGGGCTCCTGAGTTCGACTTCATCCAACTTCATTTTTTTCACGGTGACATACGAGACTCGCGGAAATATGACACTTTTCGCGGGAAACAAGCCGTTCTATTTATAAATCTACTCGGGAAAGGGTTGACTCAAGAAATTAATGGAGATGGAGGCTCCATTTGATAGGCTCCTGGTTATATCAATTTTTTTTGTAATTTTTTCATTGTTTTCGTGATGAAATTGAAATTTTAATTTTAAAATATTTAAAACAGAAATTAATCGTAAAAATTATTGTTCCACTAATTAGTTTAATATTTTAGTAGGGCATAACTTTTCTGATTAATTTCTGTTTTAAATAAAAAAAAAAAAATGAAAATTGGGATTTTAGTACAAAAATAACAACAGAAATTAAACAGGAAATTTTTTATGACGGATGACAAGGGAAATAACGGGAATAATCGGGAAAAAGTAGTTTGAGTTGGTCTGGAAAACATCATTTTATAACTACTCTCCCTAGTTTTAGAAACTGTTCTACCTCCAATCCCGTGCCATCTTATGAGCAGATCGCCATCTAAACTTAAATTTTCTGCAATGTGCGTATTAAAATTGCGGCGAAGAAAATCGTGCACACGGCGAATGGCCCAAAATAAAAACACGGATTGGTGGCAAGAGGAAAAAATAAAAGAGATTATAATCAAAAGGAATCACTTGCCTGAAAAGATTTTGCTCGAGATCCAACCAAGTTGATGACGAGGGAGAGAAGGCACACTGTATTTCGCAGACTGGACTGGAATGGGCTGCACTAGTAAAGTGATGGCTCAATATACTTACTTACGCATGACACCGCCCTAAAATCTCATTGGCTAGATTTGCAGTACCTGGTACAGCCTGACCTAGCGAGTTATCATGTGATTACCATACCTTGACATAAATTTTTTAGGGGAGGGATGAAAGATGAGCTCCTCTAAAAGCGTCTGTGTGTGAGGCGTCTAGACTATTACTAGATTCGATTGTCCATCCGTGGTTACCTCAGGGGCACCCAACGAGGATATAGTTCAAAATCACTTAACATAGCATTGTTGAACGTATTTTAGTATTTAAACGGTAGATATAGGCATATTTTTATCCTCTAAAAACTTTTCATCTGTTCGGATTTCCTAGCTGAAAGTCTAGTGATCCGAAAATTATAGGGGTCAAAACTTACCCTTTTGAAAATTTCAGGCAGAAAAAAGGCTCCCGAAAATTCTAGGTGACCTTTTTAGGGTAAAAATCCGTTAAAAATGGGCAATTATACCATTTTGTAGATGTTCGAAAATCCTAGGAGAGGCAGGCAAGCAAGATAATTTTACAACAAATGTTCCGAAAATTCTAGTTCTCAAATCGTCTTCCGAACAGATATTTTCCCGAAAATTGCCGTTGGGTGCCCCTGTTACCTTATTATAGGAAATTAACGCTCCATGAAATTAAGGTATTGGAAATTAACGCGACTTAAATTACCGCGAATTTTATGGAAAACGACTTTCGAATAAAGAAAATTAACGCGAAAGAGGAGGTAGAATTTCATAAAAAGGAAATTAACGCGATTATCTTGGCCGAAATCAAAGGAGAAGATATTGCATCACTTCTGACAGTGACACCGATGATATTGTAAACCTTCACCTTAGCTTTTGTGAAAGATGAAAAATTAAGGGTAAATGGAAAGAAAGAAAGCTTGTAGTTAATGTTTTTTAGGTGTCAAGAATGTCTGGACAGGTTCCAAAATTGGTGTTAAAATACTGGAAATTAAGAGCGCGGAAATTAACGCTGCACTTAATTAACGTCGCGGAAATTAACGCTCAACAAAGCGTTATTGGAGCGTTCATTTCTTATAATAAGGTATACGTTTTTTCGGATATCTTTCTGTCAAAACGTCTTCAGTTATTGTTATGAAGAGTTACGATAGCTGTTTAAAGAAAAAAAAAACAAAGAAATCACAACAAACGATCCAAACTACACCAAAACAAAACACCAAGGAAGTACTCACAAATTAACTCCGCGGTATGGCCAGTACCTTAGCCAAGTTCTAAGCTAATTCATTCAAGTGCACTTACAGTTTAGCTTGTTTCGATTCTTCTCGCATGTTAACGCCTTGCAAAGGGATAAAAAGTGATTACACGGTCCCCAACAGACTGATGATTTTATTATACATTATATACGTTCAAGAGAGAAGATCATTCCCTCTTGTTACGTTTTACTGCAAAAACGATAGCCTGCGTAGCAGGCGCTTCAAAGTACCGGGCGAAAGAGATGACGGGCGCGCGCGAGGGAGACACGCAAGGGGTGAGGGAGCGCCTGCACGGAAGGCCCCCGAAAATCGTTTCAACTCGCACTCTGTGAGTGCGGATATTTCCAATTGGTCGAGAGGCTCCCGAGGGAAAAATTAACCGCGCGGGGCGAGAAAACTGTCAATCAATAGTACATGGACAACGTAGTGAAGATCTTGCATTACACCACTGGGTCCTGAAACCACTAAATTGTATACAATCGAAGTTCAGGTCTCGGAGGTCACTTCAATCTGGTTTAATGGGACTATGTGGCTGTAATCTCAAAGAAAAGTTGGAGTGTTCAAACGGTATTCACGATGGAAAGAATTGACATTGGATACGCATCAACAGAAGTGGCGAGGGACAAAAGATTTGTCGAATCGTTGCAAATGAAGATCAGAGGAAATATTCTTTGCTCAGGAGAACTTGGCGGCTTGTGCTGTCGATGGAACGTATACCATCAAAACTTGGACATGATTGATGAAATGAAACACTTACCAGGGGCATGAATTTGAAAAAAACATTTCACTATAGTATTATTCGCCGTTTGAAGGCGACCTGAGGTCTGTTGTTTATGTCTGATTACGGCAGTAGAAAACATGTCGGTACAGTTTGTGTTCTGAGGTTTAGGTCCGCTTAGTAAGACATGTCTGCTCCAAAAACGGCTGCCAGTTAGCGCAGTAAAAGCAATATGGTCATTTTCCACGTACGCTGTGATCGTTGGTGTCTGACCAGAACAATATTTTTAGTTTTTATAATACACAGCATGCATTCTTTAAAAGATACCCAGTTTTTACTTTGTTATTTCCTATTTATTGTGCCCATGATAAAAAACGATTTAAAGCTGTGTGTTAACCATCAGTTTATTGCTCCATCGCTCTATTTTCAGATAACCCAGCTGATCTTTATAACAGATATATTTAGACCGAAGATAAAATGTACAACGCTTTTTGGCGGCTTGCTTTGTTTGTGCGAGGTCAGTCGTTTTCTGTCAAAACTTTTGACAGATCACGCAACGGCTGCCAAGTAATTAGAGAGGGGGCGGGAAACGATTTTCGGGGGCCTTCCGTGCAGGCGCTTCCTCTCCCCTCGCGTGTCTCCTTCTCGCGCGCTCGTTTTTTCTTGTGCCCACTACTTCCAAGCGCCTGCTACGCAGGCTACAAAAACGACGCCTAATCGGTTTTGGCGATACATCTGTTTAAGCGGAACTGAACGAATTCATCTCTCGTTTACGTGTTTTTTAACATTCAGTACCAATTTCGAACTTCCCAAGCCAGATGACCCAAGAGTGGAGAGATAAGATACACTTTCACCAGGCGCGATCAGCGCTGAGTTGCTCAAAAGGTTTATATCGCTATTCACTGGATAAATATCTATCCAGTGGATTGTGCAACTGGTTTCCTTAATACGTATCCCCTGGATAGTGATTTATCCGGTGGAATTAACGCTATGCAGGCAGGCACCTGTTCAGATTTTGAACAAGGTTTAATGGGTTCATACTGATGTGACAGGCCACTGCTATCTTCGAAAACCCAAATGTTATTTTAAAAACATTATTGAACCCCTACCGATAGTTTTTTCTTGTTGACTAGACGGTCACTTTATAGCCTGTTTGCCTTTCGTTTGGCAAATTTTGCCATGAATCTACTTTGAATCATTTGAAATTCAACTTGCAAGTTCTGTTGAAACGACTTCAACAATGCTCTCACTGAAAAACTAAAATATTGTTGCTCTTTTCGTTTCCCGAAAATGTGGCTCTTCGCTTATGACGCATTTGCCTTTGTTACCACGTCTTGGAACCACGGTTTTACGATTCTTTTGACCTTCAAGAGTAACCTTTGGCTTCGGCTAGTTCAACTATTGTTACTTAATAAATATATATATATTTTTTTCACGATTTAAGGTTCTGGAGAGCTTCTTTGTTAAATATTGTGAGCAAGGCCCAGCGTTAATGGCTATTCCCTAAACAGAAGAACTTTGAAGACAGTTTAAGTGTAATCCTATATGGCTTTGATAAATATACACTTGCCTTCAGTTATGATATTGTTGATGTTGTAATAATTCGATTGGTTGATCGATTGCATAATTCGGATGAACAAAGTTGTTCGTTTTTGTTTACAGTGTTAAGAAAGACTTTTGGTACCCTGCTAGTAGTGATTTTTTTTTTTTTCCGGCATGGATTTTAGCATTTATAAAGGTTTATGAAGTCGTTCTACCCGTCTCTGCTATTCGCTTGGTTGGCTTATTCAGTTACGTAAACAAGCCAACTACTCGAGTGTCAGCGACGCGAACAAGTTGCAGGAAAGAAACCTCTGCTAGCGGAGCGGAGTAGACTTTTGGTTACATTTCAAAACGTTTGAACAATGTGGCAATCTGGGTGTGGAAGTCTTCTTTAGAGTGAAAGCACCATAGTGGCGTTCAAAAACATGTCACAGTGTTGCTTGTATCGGAACCCATTAACGGCCACCGTCGAAAAAAAACTGTGGTATGTTGGCATGGAGGAAAAAAATAATGCTACAAAGGGCTAACAGATGAATTTTATTGTTTTATTAAGTCGAGAAAATTGGAATGACAGCACTTACAGCAGTAAAAAGGGTGCAAAGTTCTAAACAAAGTATGTGAAAGGGATACCATTTGTCAACAGAAGGTATACCAAAGGGGTACCTTTTTCGTGAAAAATGGTATATAAAAGGGTAAGGGGTTGGACCTCGGGGCGGAGCCTCCCCGTATAAACATTTGTTAAAAGTGCCCTCCGCCCCCTCCCCCGAGGTAGTATAGTGGCATGGTGGAAAACAATAATACTCGATGGATCCTTCTTTCCACGGACACGTCCAATTGAGGCAAGGCTTAATTTAATGAGTTATGACGAAAGCCAAACTTTTATTTCCTGGGACTACATACAAGCTAAGCCCGTCGGTTGTATTGCATGCAAGAGGTTTTCCTGAGCCTTCGTAGCATTCCTTCGATGTAAAGAAAGGATGCACTGTAATTCTAACTTATTAAAAGATCTATAGGCTAAATCGAAAGGTTAAACCCTTTAGTGTTTTGGAAGCAGTACTTTTGAATGTAAGTATTAAAATGTCTGTACAGCTTGTGACTGTCCCTATTCTATGGAATGAAAGCGTAGAATCCTCTTGGATTATGATTTCAAATAAGTCTTTGATGTAGCCAAGTAAAAGCAAAGTCTCGTGGATAACTGTTCCAAAGTTTCAACGAATCCAGGGCACCCAACGTCAATTTTCGGAAAAATATCTGTTCGGAAGACGATTTGAGATCTAGAATTTTCGGAACATTATTTTGTTGTAAAAATTCTTGCTTGTCTGCCTCTCCTAGGATTTTCCAACATCTATAAAATGGTATAATTGCCCATTTTTAACGGATTTTTACCCTAAAAAGGTCACCTAGAATTTTCGGGAGCCTTTTTTCTGCCTGAAATTTTCAAAAGGGTAAGTTTTGATCCCTATAATTTTCGGATCACTAGACTTTCAGCTAGGAAATCCGAACAGGTGAAAAATTTTTAGGGGATAGAAATATGCCTATATCTACCGTTTAAATACTAAAATACGTTTAACATTAATGCTATGTTTAAGTAGTTTTTGAACGATATTCTCGTTGGTTGCCCCTGCGAATCCGGAGTGAAGAAATTGTCCCACCGCACTTATCAACAGCTCACTTGACAACATTTTGGACAATTTTTGATTCATGAAAATGTTCACTTCGCGGCCTTTAACAGCCAATTACTAAGCAGCTAGCAATAATAGCTTTATCTTTGGGTCATAATCTAATTAATCAAAATTGGGGACCTTAAAAGTGATGCACGTGTATGGTTTTTTGCCGATCTCGTTGGCGTCGCTGTCGTCGTTGCGTAACCTCCCTAAAATAGCTGCAAGACGACGTTGAAAATGACGACGTGTTTATTAGCGAGAAGTGCAATGATAAATGCTCGATAGAATATTCCTGTAGATCAGTATCGGGCGATTAATTGCCATAGAATTTGCGGCAATTGCTTAAGCCTTTTTCTATTGTAAAATATTAAACATTGTTAGAATACGTAATTCTACCTCGCATTTGCATACATTCTGAGATCACATGAGATAGCAAGTCACTTGACTTCGAGCTCAGTGCGAGTTTGATTTCGGGCAAGGTCGCTTGGAGCACTAGTCGCTCCCACAAAATTTTCAGAAATTTCATCCATTTCTCGTTCAGAGCCTCAAGCCGAAGATATTAGCGATGTCAAAACAATCTGAGGACGATCTCCTCGCCGACGAAATTGAGGACGAGGGCGAAGAAGACCAGATAAACAAGGATTCGCTACCCGACGAACGCAACGCGGTGCCTGCACACGCTTCCCGACAACTCCAGGACAAAACAGCCGCTTCTTCGGAAGAAATTAGCCAACTCACCCACACAATTCTAGGCCTGACGAAAAGCCTGCCAGAACTCATCAATTCGCCGCGGGGAGAGACAAAAGACAAAGGGAAACGGCCGGCGAGCAAATCTCCAAACGCTGTTCCCGCCAAAAAAGCAAAAAACAAAGATGGCGAGGCGAGAAGCTCCACGAGCGCCTCCGACCAGTCAACTGACTGCGAGAAACTCTATGACTCTGTGTTAAACAACAACAGTGATGAGTCAGAGCAAAACACCACTCGTAGTGGTGATGAGGATGACTTCCTCTCGGAACTCGTAAAAGAATACGAGTCTGACGATATCGTGGGCGAAAGCCTCGAAAATGAGAAACTAGCCAAGCTAGTTGACAAAATGTTCCGCTGCAAACTAAGCGAGAAAAATCTCAAAGACCGGCTTGAGAGGCAGGAGAGACCGGCTAATTGTACTACAGCCAAGCCTCCCAAGGTAAACCCGGGCATTTGGCGTCGACTGAGAGAGCCAACTAAGAAGAGGGATTTACAATTTTTCAAAATACAACAAGCCCTCACAAAAGGCATCCTGCCAGTTGTCCGAATCACGGACAAGCTTATGCAGGCAAAATCGCTTAATGCTGATGAATGCCAAGACCTAAAGAAACAGGGGCTGGAGGCCATGTCCCTCCTCACTCATGCCTCTTATGAAATAAACATGCAGCGCCGTCTTCTACTGAGAAAAGATATTGGGAGGGAATACTCAGCTCTCTGCTCCTCCCAATTGCCATTTACAGATTTTCTCTTTGGAGATGATCTACAAAAGCATTTGAAAGATATTGGCGATCAAAACAAAATCGGGGCCAAGATCACCCCTAATTATAAAGGGCATCGCCCTTCTCCAGGAAGACCTGGCAATAACAGCTATAATGGCTATAAGCAGTCAAAAAACTGGAGAGGCAACAACTTCAAACCTTGGAAATCCAAGAACAATGCCAACCGGGACAAGACAACCCGGACAAGCCAATAGAACACTTGCTGCCAGCTACTAGCACAGTAAGTATATATTCGCCTCTTTGTACTAATGTATATATTGCTGGAAACATAGCTAAGCATTTCAGTGCTTGGTAGACGCTCACGTCTGACCCCTACATTTTACGCATCGTTAAGGGTTACCAACTAGAGTTTTGCAACCCTCCTTGCCAGGCGCTCACCCCTAGAGCTGTCAAACTTTCTTGTAAAGAGACAGATATTGCTACTACTGAAATTAACAAGCTTTTAACTAAAGGGGTCATTAGGAAAGCTACTCATGTTCCTGGTGAATTTATCTCAACAATTTTCACCAGGCCCAAAAAAGATGGGTCTCACCGTCTTATTTTGAACTTGAAAAAGCTAAATGAGCATATTGAGTACCATCACTTCAAGATGGATTCACTGCCTCACGCACTTCAACTTATGAAGCCTAATTGTTGGATGGCTGTCTTAGACCTAAAAGACGCATACTACTCTGTTCCTATTAGGACTGAGGACAGAAAATACCTTCGTTTCGAGCACGAAGGCCAACTTTATGAATTTGTTTGCCTTCCTAATGGCCTCTCTAGTGCACCCAGAATTTTTACCAAATTGTTAAAACCTGCCCTTGCCAAATTAAGGGAGGAGGGGGTGCTTCTAGTAATTTACATTGATGACATTATACTTTTTGCCGATGACCCTCAGACATTGGTCATATTTATACAAAGGGCTATTACATTGTTGCAGTCTCTGGGATTCACCATCCATTCTGATAAATCCCAACTTGTCCCATCCCAGAGAGTCAATTTCCTGGGTTTCATTTTAGACTCGGTTGTGATGACAGTCTCTATGAAATCGGACAAGGCTGATAAAGCGAAATCAGCCATTTTACAGCTCCTCAGAACGGAGCAGCCTCTTATTCGAGAGGTTGCATCTGTAGTTGGGCAAATGGTGTCATGTTTTCCTGGAGTCAAATATGGCCCACTGTATTACCGTGCTCTTGAAAATGACAAAACTGCTGCTTTAAAGACGAGTGGGTGGAACTTAGATGACAGAATGCTCATCTCTGATATAGCTAAGAAAGACATGTCTTGGTGGTTTTCAAATATTGACAATGATCCATGCTCTGTCCGGCCTATGAAATACAAATTAACCCTTAAATGTGATAGCTCTCTAGAAGGATGGGGAAGTGTTATTGAAAATTCTTCCCTTGCCGCAAATGGGCGATGGTCCCACAGTGAGAGTATGTGCCACATAAACTATTTGGAGATAAAAGCAGTCCTGTTTGGCCTTCAGTCCTTGTGCTCAGACTTAACAAACTGTAACATCAAAGTATTGTCTGATAACCAAACAGCGGTTTCCTACCTGAGAAATATGGGTGGCACTCACTCTCGGGACTGTAATGAGATTGCAAGAAAAACTCTTCTGTGGTGCAAAGACAGGGGCATATCCTTAGCTGTCACCCATTTACCTGGAAAACTTAATGTTGAAGCTGACCTAGCAAGTAGACATTTTCATGATGACACGGAATGGTCATTAGACACTCATGTTTATAACAGCTTAATTACTAAATGGGGTAATCCTGAGATTGATCTTTTTGCATCACGGTTGAATGCAAAACTGCCCTGCTACGCAGCATGGAAACCTGACCCATGTGCCCATTTTATTGATGCCTTTACACTTGACTGGTCTGTGTTTAAACTTGTTTACTGCTTCCCACCTTTCAGTGTTATTGGGAAAGTACTTCAGAAGATAATATTCTCCGAGACAACAGCAATCCTAGTTCTCCCCGACTGGCCAACACAGTTTTGGTACCCACGAGTAATGTCAATGCTAGTGGCGCCTCTACACCGAATAAAGCTGCAGAAGTCAACCCTGACCCTTCCCCACGATGTCAAGAACGTCCATCCCCTCTACCCCAAGCTCCGACTGATTGGCTGTCTTGTGTCAGGAAATCCCTCCAGCTGCAAGGAATAACTGGTGAAACTTTGAACATTATTATTGATTCTTGGAGAGAAAGTACCCAGAAGCAATACAGATCCAGCATATCAGCTTGGATAACTTACTGTAAAGAACAGAAGATCAGCATTACAACACCTTCATTACCACAACTGTTGGACTTTCTAACTCTTCAGTCCAAAAAGCTTAGCTACAGTGCTCTAGGGACCACTAGAAGTGCTCTTTCCTCATTCATCAATATTGATGGCTTCAAAGTAGGAGAACACCCTATTATTTCACGTTTTATGTCGGGTGCTTTCAACAGGAAACCAACTTTTCCCAGATATGTGGAAACATGGAACCCCCAAATTGTTCTCAGCCACCTCAAGGGCTATCCTGACACCAAGGAAATGTCTCTGAAGCAATTGACTTTGAAACTGACTATGATTTTGGCCTTGGTTACTGCACAACGAACACAGACTCTTAAGTTGCTGTCAATCAATGACATGCAATCTAAAGATGGAGAATATGTTTTTCAAATTACTTCCTTTCTAAAGCAAACAAGTGCTCATGGTGGCAGGCAAGGACACCTGCCACCTATTGTGTTGAAGAAATATGACCATGATAACACTCTTTGCGTTTTTACATTGTTACAAGAGTATCTTATTAGAACTTCTAACTTAAGGGGTTCATGTTCTCAACTCCTGATTTGCCACTGCAAGCCTCATGGGCCTGCTTCTAAAGACACTATTTCTAGGTGGCTCAAACAAGTTATGCTTGACGCTGGAATTAATACTTCTGTTTTTAAGCCTCACTCCACCAGAAGTGCAGCCACTTCTGCTGCAAAGTCAGCTGATGTTCCTCTAGATGAAATTATGACCACAGCTGGCTGGCGTTCAAGCTCTGTGTTTGCTGTTTATTATAACAAACCACTGTTAAATGATAGTTCCTTTGCCAACAGTGTACTGGGAAAGAATTAGTGCCTTGGTAATAAATTACTTACGTTTCCTTATCTGGAATGTGTATTCTTTATTTTTTGAGAGCCCTATAGAGCTCTAAAATCTCATGTGATCTCAGAATGTATGCAAATGCGAGGTAGATTTGAATAATTAAACGAGACTTACCTGTAAGTTGAAGTTTGATTGAGATTCTACCGTAGCATTTGCAGAAATGAAGAGATCACATGAGATAGCAAGTCACGTGACTTCGAGCTCAGTCTTGAAAGCATATTTTTTTTTTTTTTTTGAGGAGTCCTGTAGACCACCCCATAGATGAATAGTAAATATATGGTGTATGCAACACCATAGGATGATATGAACAGGGGAAGGGGAAGGGAGGGATGTGATCTCTTCATTTCTGCAAATGCTACGGTAGAATCTCAATCAAACTTCAACTTACAGGTAAGTCTCGTTTAATTATTCAATTTGTCTTGTTTCTCCCCTTTCTGAACTTCCACTTCCCGGCCTTTTCTCTCTAGTCTCCCGTACCTCGATCTCGCCTCATTCTTCTGGCCTTGCCCTGTTCTTCCTTCATTAAAGTTTATGCTTTAAACAATTGTTTTGTTTATAGTGGTCAGAAAAGATATAAAAGTTATTCCGCAATTAAATTGTTTAATTGTTTGTTATCAGTGTTCTATAACGAATTAATTTTCAGTCCTATTCTGTACCATATCTATACATATATGAAAAGAAGAACAATTATAAACAAAGGAGATCTCGATTTAATTCAAAAAGGCTTGATCCCATGCAAAAAAAATACGTGCTTGTGGGTTTCAGCCCAGGGGAGGTTATTTATGCAATTCTCCGGCAAAGTCAACCCCTAGGACCCTTTGCCCCTAGACAGACCGTGTTCGTCTTTAGTTTCCAATTAACCTATTTTAGATATGGCAACAAAAATCCTCTAACAAACGTCCCAAACAAAATAACGGAGTGAACGGAAAATTTCAAAAGGTGCCAGAATTTTGCCGGCCAAAATTTATTTTAAGCCTTAAGAGCCATTTTCTGAGAAAATCGAGAATCGCAAGACACTCGTCAAAAAATCGAATTTTTTTTTATTTTGCCAAAACATCCCTTTTAGTGACCTAATTTAAGGAAAAATAGTTTTGGGTTCAAACGATTCATTTTAAAGGAGAAATTAAAAAAAAGTTTGAAAAATCGATTTTATTCCTGTTTTTCGAACAAAACACGGCAGGATGCAATGGCAACTTCGAGAGAAGGGTGAACGCGTAAGAAACATTCCCTGACATTGAAACTTCACCGAATTATTATTTTGTTCTTACTCTTGAAAACCTTAAAAGAAAATTTGAAAAACAATGTCTTGTATTTTTATAATCGACAAGTCTAAAGAGGTCATATTTGTGACGTTAGACATGCTAGAAAACGAAGGCCAACTTTGACTATTAAAAAAGGCCTCTGGTATATGCCGCTTGATCATAAAATCAATATAAAATGGAACCTTGGCTTTTGTACTAACTTACTTGAAAGTTTTAGCTCTGGAAATCAAATACCATCCTGACACCAAAGCAAGCGGTGAGAGCAATTGAATTGGGAAATTTATGCAAATTAGACGGCTTGCGGACGGTTGTCAAACTAAAAGAAAGGTTTTACGTGAAAGGATTACTCACCATTGCTTGTAACACGTTTTTACGGCAAGGAAAGTTATTTCCAACTTCTGTTGCGTCGGTTTGAGTCACAAAATCCATAATTTTAAGCCAAAAGGTCCAAAAGACAAACGTACGTTTGCTCAGCGACTGCGCCAGAATCCGGCCGTGAATCGAAATGAAGTCACAGCACGTCACTGCGGTCCTTTAGAAGCAAGAGTTGCAAATTTTTTACTTCAGTCAGGAGGCCAAAAGATTGAAAATTCATCGCAAACTCGTCGCAAACTAATGAATTCGATTTTGAAAACCTTTCATCACTTCAATCGTTCGCCGGCTGATAATAAACATCGCACAAGATCGTATGACCTTTGGCGTGTGACCGGAAATCGATCACACGCTTAAGTCACGTTAGCATACTGTCACGAATTTTAATACGATTTTTCACGTTTGCTTTCGACAAAAAATAGACTCATCGAAATAAAATCAGGCCTGCTTTATTTATTTATTTATTTTTTAATTTCTTTTATAGCCTGCAGAACTTGTTCCCCATGCATCGCGCGTGTCTCGCGCTCCGAGTCCGCTTCGCAGTGCTAGCAGTTGATTTCTTTTATAGACACCTTCTAGGCATTGACAGGCTGTAAAAAAGTGTATTTTTTTATTATTATTTACATCATTTTCCTATAAATTTCAAACGTGACTGCTTAAAGACTGTTTGGAACCCATGGATGGAGAAAAGCTGTGCCGGAGAGAAGGTCAACCTCCCAGCTGAGCCAACTTTTGCGAGCGTTTATATGAGGAAAAAACTGACCACTTTGTCCGAGTCAACAGTGCTTGCGCATGCTGTCTTTGTCTAGCCTTGACCGTGTTGCCCCAGCTAGCTGGGCGAGCCAAAGTGGAGAAATATTAGCCGGGCTAGAAGGGTGAGGCCACCACTACCGGCTCAGTGGAGGGCTGACTTCCAGAAGCCCTCAACCCCGCCCACTACTGGTAGTAAGGTGTCTATCCGAACCAACCTTTTGTTTCTCATGTAAATGGTTTACCAAGTTTTTTAAGGAAATGGAGGAAACGTTGGCTCACCCAGGGTAGCTTGGGAGGTGAGTAAACACCACATAACCCCAATAATAAGCACAAACTTTGATTGTCAGTTAGATGTCCACTATTTTAAGTAAGCGCAGGCTAGGCATGGGGTCCAGAACAAGGATCTCGGACTCAACGAATTACCGGAAGTGCGTTTCGAATTCCCCTTCAACCTGATTGGCGATCACGACAAACAAAACAAAGGCCTTTTTTAACGGGCCAATCGTGGCGCGTACTCAAATCTGGGTACACAGCTGGGAGTCCAGAACAAGGATTTCGGCGCTGTTTCGCAGACGGAGTTAACCAGAGTTTAATTTCGTCTGCGCGCAGGCTAGGCATGTGATTGTCGTCTCCATGCCCCCTTCCAGATCCCCTTTATTATCGGTAAGCCTCTGATAGGTCAAAGTAATACAGTCGTACCTCCAGTAAGCGACCACCAAAAATGCAAAGACTTAGTGGTCCCTAACGGGAGGTGGTCGTTTAGAAGAATCGGACCACATGGGGTCTATTCCGAGAAGAGGTCCAGGCACATTCTATTAAATGGCGGTGTAACAAATTCCTGGCAAAATATTATCTTTTACCTCTTTTGACAAGGTGAGTGAGATATAGAATAGTCTAGAATCACAACAGAATCTTCACTTTGTTGCTTACATCTACTAAGTTAGGATATGTGTAGTTCCACGATGTCACTAAAGGTCATCATATTTTCTAAGGAACATAGTGCACACAGCAAAAATAGAGAGCAGAGAATGCGTCAACTGGTCGCTTATGGAAAACAATTAACCGTGACGCCCAAAAAGTGGTCGCAGTCACTTACAGAAGGTGGTCGTTTACTGGAGGTTCCAACTGTAAGGCTTTGACTGGGAAAATTTGGTCTTTTGGATTGGCGGTCGCACATGGAGGTTCGACTGTGTTAGGTCTATTAGAGTATAAGCCACCATCACCTCACTGTGAGTGACGAGAGCCAGGAAAGTATAGTATACACTCCCTTAGGATACACAGAATCGTTGTTTTGAGGTCCCGTTTAGCGAAATGGATCATTCAAGGGAGGTGGTGAAGTCCCATAGTGAAATTTATAAGGTTTATGGGTTTTTAGTGCAAGACGAAACACAATACTTAGGGCCCTGTTGTTCAAACGTTGAACAACATGAAATCACTATCAAGCGAATAAGAAGAAGCAATTGCGTTACTTATTGGATATAGATTTATCCAGGGGAAAGCGTTAGTCCCGGGGGCTTTAGTCAACTTTTCGAACATAAAGCCCCTCAGTCACTCTCCTCCGCAGACTTACCCTGGGCGACCAGGATAGGGGAATATAATACTCGACGTTCCTTGCATCATCGCGAGAGCCTATAGCCTTCACTTTCTTGTGGCTTGTCCTACAATCCTACCCAACGTTCGTGGGACAGGAAGGTCTGCTTGCGAGGCTTGGGAATCTAAAGAGACTATGGTAGCATGGTGCAAATAGCCGGGATGAGCTACTTTGTCCACACGAACCAAGAGGATTGGGTATGCTAGAAGAAATCAGGTGTAGCTTTCTGTGATAAGTAATATTCCAACAGTATAGGATCATAGTTTGAAGCCATTTCACAATCACTAGTTTCCGCGCACCTCTACCGGCGAGTTGTGGACAAAAGCAGCTGATAGCTGTATGCGAACCTTTTTTCCACAAAATGGTTTCTGGGTTTTCGTATTCGACAGTGTCATGTATTGATTTTTTTTAATCTTAGTCGAGGTCTTTTTAATTATGTACTGTCTATCTGACTGACTGTTTCTTTGTGTTTTTTTCTGGTAATAACAGGTTTCATAATTTGGTCGTGGTTGGGGTTATAGGCTCCTGATCGTGATCAAATAGCGAAAAAATCAACAAGCAAAACCAAAGTAAACTATAGCGTAGAATCCGTCGGCCTCGGAGAACTGGTATTATTCTGCAAGTTCTTTACTACAGCAAGAGAGTATACTCCCTTGACTATGGGACATTGGACCGGGGGAACTTAGTATTTTGACCCGGCATAGGGGGGGAGAGGAGGGGGAGGGGGTACTCTGGCCAGATTCCAAGTCACGGGGATGATCGAAGTATGTTTTTTTCTTGGTTTGAAAATATTTTGAACAAATTTTTTTTTTAGCTGTGGCTTTACTTAAGTATTCAAAATATTCGTTCTTTTTTGGTCTTAATTTTCGCTTCCACGGATCACTCACGACACTTGGAATCCGAGGTACCCCTCCTGTTTAGTACTTCGAAGGCAAAAAAGCTGTTTCAAAGCCTAGTAGGTAAATAAAAGAAAAATAAATATGCATGGCTGTTTCTACTGCGATGAGAGGATTTCTTGTCAAAAAATGTGAAAACTGTATTAAAATTGCTGACAACAGCTACGAAAATTTCGTGACAGCATGCTGACGTGACTAAAGCGTGTGACCAATTTCCAGTCACACCAAAGGTCATACGATCTTATGCTATGTTTATTATCAGCCGACGAACGATTGAAGTGATGCAAGGTTTTCAAAATCGAAGTCATTAGTTTGCGATGAATTTTTATTCCTTTTGCCTCCTGACTGAAGTAAAAACTCTTGTAACTCTTGCTTCGACGTGTTGTGACTTTATTTCGATTCACTGCCGGATTCGGACGCAGTTGCTGAGCAAACGTACGTTTGTCTTTTGGCTAAAAATTATATATTTTGTGACTAAAAACGACTCAAAAGAAGTTGGGAATAACTTTCCTTGCCGTAAAAACGTGTTACAAGCAATGGTGAGTAATCCTTTCATGTAAAACCTTTCTTTTAGTTTGACAACCGTCCGCAAGCCGTCTAATTTGCATAAATTTCCCAATTCAATTACTCTCACCGCTTACTTTGGTGTCAGGATGATATTTGATTTCCAGAGCTAAAACTTTCCAGTAAGTTAGTACAAAAGCCAAGGTTCCATTTTATATTGATTTTATGATCAAGCGGCATATACCAGAGGCCTTTTTTAATAGTCAAAGTTGGCCTTCATTTTCTAGCACATCTAACGTCACAAATATGACCTCTTTACACTTGTCGATTATAAAAATGTAAAGCATTGTTTATCAAATTTTCTTTTAGGATTTTCAAGAGTAAGAACAAAATAATAATTCGGTGAAGTTTCAATGTCAGGGAATGTTTCTTACGCGTTCACCCTTCTCTCGAAGTTGCCATTGCATCCTGCCATGTTTTGTGCGAAAAACGAGCATAAAATCGATTTTTCAAACTTTTCCTAATTTCTCCTTTAAAATGAATCGTTTGAACCCAAACCTATTTTTCCTTAAATTAGGTCACTAAAAGGGACGTTTCGGCAAAATAAAAAAAAATTCGATTTTTTGACGAGTGTCTTGCGATTCTCGATTTTCTCAGATAATGGCTCTTAAGAAGTGTACCATTGACATACAAATTCCATTTTTCAGCCCGATATGTTTTTCAGGCCCCCAACTAAAGGAAACTTTACAGCTCTAACTTTGATAAATTTGAGATTTTGGCGTCAAAAGAGCTGTTAATCTACACATTTTGCCCCGATGAACACCCTGTGGGACTTTAACTAAAAACAATTACAAATTTATTCTGGACTTGCAACACTGACACACAACTTTTCTGGTAGGTGGTTTATCAGGCGGTGTGCGCACTACCGATCGCTAAGCTTAAGCATCATGGGCGGTATTCAAAATCTCATCATTTGTGTCAAGATGGCGTGGAGTGAACATCTCGACTGCGGAGTGAATTTTCGTTAATTACGCTATAGATTTTTTACGATTTTGCTTTGAATCTCTTCCGGAAGCTCTTGAAAAAGAAAGTCTGTCCAATTCTAAGGGAAAAAACAGTCTTATTCCGTTGATAAGTGTATTCTGGTCTATTTTGTTCGTAATCACTTGCATCCTGTTTGCAACTGACCGAGAAAAGTCGGCACAGAAACGCTTTGTTCAATGCTTCAATCATGAAAAGCACTGGAGGTAAGACCCGCGGTTCGCCGAAAATTTTGAATTCACCGTGAATCAGTGCAACTAGTGCTAAGAGGTACTGATATGCATAGCTGTGATATACTCATAAAATACTGGGAGCTTCTTCAGAATACGCGGCCACGGTATTTAAACACAGTGAGCTTATTTTGTTTTGTCATTCAGCATTGCAAGATGTTCACATGCTAGCTGTAATAAGAGAATCGAAGTTGAGGGGGTCATCTTTTCAAGGACCTGTTTCTCTGTTGGCACCAAGTCTGCATTTCGTTTTGCTTAACATCTGTATTTATCATCACATGAAGACAAGTAAATAAAGTGGAGAGTATTTGTGTACAATGAACTTGTGTCCTCTTTATAGATAATATAATATTGAGTAGCTTTATTTGCCCATATATTTCCTATTGGTATGAGTCATAGAATGTCTTATAACTGGATTGAAACTGAAAATGGCATATTTGTGATTATAAAGCCTGATGCAGTCAATAGATTTTAAACGCTTCAGCCACTATTTGTTTAATGATTGTGTCAGTATGTACAAACACATGTTATCACATATTGTTTTGGATTATAAAAACTCTTCAAAATGTGAAATTCATACATGTTTACAAATCTCCTGTAATCAGGGCTGGGGCAACATAGCTTGAGACCCCTTTCCTTTCTCCTCACCCCAATTTTATAGTTTAAATATGGTGTCATAGATAAGGTCTCATCATACTCGCAGTCAACTCTGTTATACAGACACTGAGGGGACCGTAAAAATTGTCCATCTTAATTTAGAGAAAATTTAAGGGCTTTTTTCCAGGGAACAAAGCAAGCCGTCTGTAATGATGAGCAAGGCTTTGCTCTAAGGAACATTGAAAGGAGCCCAGTTCTCAGAACCTGTAAAATCTAGGCTGCTCAGCATATGGTTTGTATGAAAAGTCTGAGATTTTCTACTCCGGCACCCAAAAGCAAAAGTTAGGTGCCAGGGGCCACAGGGCTCTGCTAGAGCACAGCCTTGATCAGGTGTCTGTATGAAGTGGTTGTTCGTAAAGAGGGCTCTTGGGTTACCAGTTATTGCGGTGGATCCTAGTCGTACAGTAAAACCCCCTGACTTAGAACCTGAATTTTAAGAACCTGTTAGGCTAAAATAAGCCAGATAAGCCCCCTCTATATATAAACCTGTTTAGCCTAAAATTTGAAAGAGTTCTTATTTTTGAAATCTATGAAAACATTCTGTACACTTGAGCAGAGATAAATCAACATTTAGAATCTTCTTTGGAGACAAAGCTGACTTATCACTCCAACTGCACCGTAAATGCCGATGTTTAAATTTAAATACATTTTCCTCTTTTTATGTCCATTCTCACATAACTTCTAATTTGGTATGCAGACTTTATATGAGGAATAAGGTGAAACACAAATACTCTTAGCTACATTTTTCCTTCAGAAAATATGAACCCATTTAAAAACCTAAATAGCCTAAACTTGTGCTTATTACTATTAAAAGTTTATAAAAGAATCTGTTTAGGCTTACTTAGTTAATTCAGGTTCTTAGTCTCACGATTTTACAGCCCATTGTTCCACTTTTCCTATTTCCTTTCCCTGTCACCATTTTTTCAGCCTTGGTTTTCCAATATCAAAAGTACATTCAATGATCAAGCAATTTATATTTTAACTAAAGCCACCAAAATATGCAAATTGCTTGATAAACATTAAACAGTGTAAACGGATAGACAGATTGAATGACATCACTTAGCCTGTTCAAAGAAAAGGGAAAGCGGGTCTTGGTGCAAGAGAAATGTGAGGGAAGGAGGGAGGGAAATGCCTGCCATGCAGAAGACTAATTGTTTTTGCATTATAAACATCAACCAGGTGAATGTTGAAATCACTCCCTCCTTCCTCGTGCACTCTTCGCATTTCTCTTGTGCCCCAAACCCCTTTCCCTTTCCTTTTAAATGCCTGCTACAGAGGCTAATCACCACTGAATAAAACAGGGACTAGGCAAGAAACTGACAAAGTCATAACATCCACACCACAACACACACCAATCTTGGAAGTAGATCATGATTTTCTTTTCTCAAGAGTGATGTGCATATTTCTCTGAAAAAAAGTAAAGTGCAAGCTTGGTGGATGTTATGAAACTCTTCTTCTACACTGCACTATTCTTGCAATTCTCCCAAAAACCATTTTTCATAAAGGATGGTTGGTTTCAAAATCCACAGGGCTTAACTGTATAATCAAACTTATCATTTAATTTAATACCTGTAATTCTTACGCTACTGATTTTATACCTGCATAAAGGGAATCACGTGTATGACTGCAATTTTATTATGCTTTTTTTAGTCCTATTACAAAAACAGACATTCCTACATCAGAGTACTCATCAGCCTATTTATATAACAATTTCGAACATTTTATGCTCACCTAATGCTATTGTTTGGAGGAACCAGTCGCCGCTGCCCCGCTATTTTGTGATCAGCTTGTGATTACAACAGTAACACTTCCAGTAACATGTCACATTGGTCTTCGCGAGGCTACATTTTCCCATGAAAACATGCCGGTTTCAATTCGGAAAAAGTATTACAAAACGTGGGGCGCGTTGGGGAGCGATAAAAAATTAGCGTAGAACAAGGTTTGTAGAAACACTTACAACTATGTTCTACTTTCGACGGGCAATATAATGGAAATTATAGCTTCTTAAAATCCGGGTTCAAATTTCATGCTCTTACAGGAGGAATCTTCGGGCTCCACGTTTTAGATTGAAATGAAGATTATTGATTTGTTTTTCTTCACAGAAAAAATCTAAACAAATATTAGCTTATGAAATCGAGAAAAACGATCTAAGGAAAGAACTGTATCTATTGAAAAATAAAGCATATAACCTGCGAAATTTCTCGACCTTCGCCGCCATCTTGAAAATTTTGAATCCACAATGCTTCGCAATCGTAGTGCGCACACCACTTGGTGGTTTATCAGTCGTGCGGAAAACGCACAGTTCATATTGAGGGTGATTTTGTTTAACTTTGCAAAAGTTATTTTACCAGCTTGAGCTTACTTCCTTGGGGTATTAAATAACAAACAAAACCAAATCAAAACAAAACAAAAAACATAAGACTGTTTTCATCACGTAAACTATTCGCGCTTACCATAGAAGATATCCAAGGGTCATTTGCCACGATGCAGTTAGTCAGAACGTCCGCAGGGGAAATGCGGTTTCTCGGTGAACAGGTATCTACGTTTGTCAAGTGTAAAAACACTTGATCTAAAAGAAAATATTGTCGACCAAACAAGGTTTTGACGTGCTTTGGCGGGTAGGCATTTTGGGCATTTTCAGACGGCCTGTGTGAATGTGCGGAAGCTCTGCACTGATAACACGAAATGAAATTTAGTGTTTAAAATGACTGATAGACCTGCCAAAAGTGGCTGCATTTATAATTTTCTGTCATCATTTCAGTGAGTCATAGTTATTTCTTCTCAGTTTACTTTTTTACATAGGGGTGGCATATCACAAACTAACCTTTGAGACTTTTGGAGCCCTCGCTTTAGAAATTTCGAGAATTGCGAAAGTCTGAACTTCAATCTTGGACAGAAGAAAATGGAACAGAAAACCCCCATCCCTCCAAATCAAGGACGAAGCCGCGAAAAATCCAAAAGGCGCCATTGATCCTTGATCCTTGATTTGGGGGAGAGGCGGGGTACGAATTTCCCATCCATTTTGTCCAAAATTGTATGGAAGGTGTCAACGTCACGTAATAGTGGTCACTCTTAATTAAGGAGTCATCTTTCAACACATTTCTGGTCTGTGACCCAGTCACACGCGTTGCGTGACATTCAAAAAACGGCTGCGAGGGAGACAATCTTGAACATGGCATTACTCGCAAATCATATAAAGAGTTTTGCGACAGGGTAAAAAGGACCATTAATGTCATTTCTCAGGAGTCACTAGACTGTGTCACTGTGGACGTTTCATACCTCACTGAAATACCAACAATGATGAAAGACTGAAACTTTTAGTTAGAACTTTTAAACTGTGTAGCGCACTCGAAGTTTGTTAAAATGACACGGTAGACGTTTTTCTTACGGTTTACGGAAGGTTTGATTCAAGATGGTTTGCAACGGTTTTCAACGGTTAATCACGGTTAACAGCCACTTGAAGTAAAAGTGATTCACTATCTCTTACTTTACTGTACCACGACAAAGTCGTGAAAAACCGATAAAAACTGTAGGTAACCTGGGGTACAAATTTCCCATCTATTTTGTCCAAGATTGTTATAAAGTTGTCTGGTTTAACTTGACTATTTTTTTTTAACATTACATGCACAGGTGATGAATTAAAGAAAAAAAAATGTTCACTCTAATAAAACGAACACCTAAAGATTACTAAGTAACGGTTGAGTCATACTGTGGCAGTTGCGTGCAGACGCCCGCTGTTTCATGGTTATGCGACATAAATTTAAACATGAAAAATGTAGCGGCCTTCTGTAATGAAGTTAGGGTCGTACATTTTTAAGATATATTTCGAAGGGAATGTTTTTTTCACTTTTGTAAGAACGCTTAACTTAGAGCTGAGGCTCGAACAGGACCTACTTCATGGAAAGGTATTCAAACATAACTTGGGTTGTTTACACGTACAGATGGTTTTCACAGTGACGTCATGAAATTGTAAAGTCAAAATAGCGAGGTTTTATGAATTCTTATATACACTAGGTTGAAGATAAACAAAAAGTTAACCTTTGAACAAGTCCCCATTCCAGTAGCTGCATGTTTCATTTCGAAAATACAGCAATTTGAACTTCGGAGTTGACACCAAAATAGGAATGCTGTCTCGTTGAAAATAGTCTCTCCTTTTGATTTTCAGCAGTATAACCGTTTCAAGTATTAGAAAATATGTCTATGCGTACGTATGCTAGTTCTCGAGTGAAATGAAAAAGTTTTTATAGAAAAAGTGAACTCCAGATGTTTTTGTTAATTTCCGGCGGCCATATTGGTGCACCAAAACGGTACACCAATATGGCGTCTCCCTACAAAGGTCTACAAAGTGTGTGAAACGTTTCGGCAAACAACTCAGAAACTGTGGGCCACAAAGACCTGAGACTTGAGCAAATTGTTTATACATTAGTCTTTTATAACATTTCATTTTCTTGGCTTCTTCCATTGGACGGTTTCCTATTAATTTTTTTGTTGCGTGATAGTGAAAACGATCTGTATAGATTAATGCGTGAATGACAAAATCAGGTATAGCATATCGGTACGCACTCACTGTTAAATGTGTGCCTTAGATCTTCATCCAAACAATGTGTATTCTTAGAAACTGGCGTGTGGAAGCAGCAAAATCATTTCCTCAACCCGGCTTATTTTGACATCCTCAAGTAATGGTTTGCCTGAATTTGTGTTTACTTCCTTGAGCGATGAAGGAACGGACCTTTTACAACACGCCAGCAATGTTACAACTGATCCACGGGTCATGAACTTTACACGATACGTCAGAGCAGTCGATGCAGTTGTTCCTTGGTGAGCACGTACAGAAATTTAGCAATTGCGTTTCTACATGTAATTCTCTTAAAAATGTCAGTCCCGAATCAAGGTTTTGATAAACTTTTGTGTGGGTAGTCATTTGACATTCAGTTAGAAAAGTAAAGTGACCTGTACCTACACAAACTTTGGAAATGCAATTAAGAGTTCAAAATTACTGCTAGACCTTCCTAGAGCAGCTAATTGAATTTATTTCTCTGTTTTAGTTGCACTTATTTTATTTCTTTCTCGCTACGGCTGAGTGAGGTTAGGAGATAGTTAGTAGAGCCAGTCTGAGAAGGTTTTAAATCTCTGTTGGTCTCTTGCTTTAGAGATCAGTCAGTTGTTGTAAATATCCTTTCGTGCTTTTTTTTCGGGGTTACAGTTTTAAATAACAAGGCTTAGGAAGTGACTGTCTAGATCATGACAGCCTGCGCACAGACGCCCGCTATTTCAATACTATTAGAAAGTTTGAAATGAAAACGCGACGGCAGTGAACGGGGCGCACGCAGATCTAAAACGAGCTTTGTTGGCGTGGCCAATGGTCGACAAAGCGAGAAATTAAACTCCGGGAGTCACGTTCAGTTCTTTCCGCGCTCCCTCGCATTCTCATTTGCCGTCGCGTTGTCATCTCTTGATCTACCTCTTGCGGAAAAAAGGACTATCAGAGGAAATCAGCTTATTGCTGCATACTCTTGCAAGAACGCGGCTTAGGTTACAGCTGACCTCTAAGTTATGTATCGGTCAAATCGAAGCTTCAACATGCCCCCCCCGGGCATTTGACTTTTTTGAAAATTATTGTTCTAATTCCCCCCTACCCGGGCCAAAATGCCGTTCAAATGCCCCACACTAGGGTCCATTCAGGTGATCAAATGCCTCCACCCCCGGGGACATTTCACGGGCACAAAAGTGACAGAAGGACGGCAGAAACGCCTTCAGTTGTCGAACAAAATCTTTATAAATATAACAAAAACTGAGCAACACTGCTAGCGTATTTACTACGAACAAAAGTCTCGTGCAAAGCGGCGGAAATCGCTGCTTCAAGGTCACTGAATGCTCAGCTTTTCTTCGTCATGCAACATACAAAGCGTTCTATAAAAAAAAAGATCCCACCTATTGAGACCATTTCACTGACATGCATCATCGCTCACCCTATTAATTAACATACTTGCAATAGGTCAAAGTAGTTGACCGTTTTATTTTATTTTATTTCATTTTATGTTGTTGTACTGAATCGCCGGTACAGGTATTGTACTTCATTGTAAACACAACAATAAAATGCATTCATACATTCAAAGCCTGAATCCAACATTAAAAATTTTAAAATTTAAATTGGCCACAAAAGCACAATCTTTTCCACGAAAATCCTCTAACACCGCGTCCCCCATGATAGCTCGCCATGCCAAAAATTTTACATGAAATGGAGGGTGGAGTTCAAATTCCCCACCCCTAAAGCATGGGGATCAAATTCCCCACCCCCTGGAAGACTTTGATGATCAAATTCCCTTCTCCCCGGGACAGCAAAGGTGTCAAATGCCCGGGGTATGCCCGGGGGGGGCATGTTGAAGCTTCGATTTGACTGATACATTATGGCTCAGCCGCTTCGCAAAATTTACTAAGCTCTGCTGTTTCAGTGTCCCTTTTCTTTGCATCACCAATCGATGAAAATCGATCATCGGAAGGCAATCGATACAATCTACAATAAATTATTGTTTAATATTGATTGGTGTAATTAATTGATAAATCTGTAGCCAGCCACAATTCAAGTCTGCAGGAAATTATAATGTATGATGCTAGTAGAGAAAAACTTTTTCACTGCCAACATTATCATGTAAAGCAGGTTTTATGACAGACTCAAAAACCTCCTTTAAATAAAAAACCATTCGGTTGAACATTGTCTAAAATCCCCTAAGAAATCCATTTCAAAGGTGCTCTGCCTGTCAGCTGCTGTGCCGTATTTGTTTACAACTGTTTACATGCCAAGTTTTTATTAAATTATTATCAGGTAGCCAGTTCCCAGTGACTCTGTAAAATTGACTAAATTTTGTGGCAGTGTTTAGAAGTGTATCTTACATGTAGGAGAATCACGTTTAACACGACATGCATATGGTTACAAATAATCATTCATACCAGGCAAACCTACGTTGAAGGTTAGTGCATTATGTTACGTCCTTTACGGCGTAAAGGACGTGAAGAGTTCCCCAAGAACCGACGGTTTTGCAGTGTCACGCACTTTTTTAATATAGCAGCACGGTTTCCTTCTTGATTGCTGAAACCGTTTCAAAAAAAACGTTTTGTTATTAGCGATCGCTGCGGTAGGTTGTATCTTGAAACACTTTACTGACAGTTTTGTTCTGATCTGTTCCCTTCCTTAAACAGAGGAGGAACACAAGGCTTACCCGGGAAGTCAAGTTTAGTTTTAGTTTTACTGTAATTAGACACTTACTCTACTGCTATAAGAAATATGCAAGTTCGATTATATTGCAATACAGTTGCAGCTACGCTACATATACATACCTGAGTAATTAAATGAAGTTTCTGAATCCTGAAAATAATATATACAAATCGTGAATACAAGCCAAGACTTTTCAAGCTTTTCATCCAAACATTGAAAATGCATGATTACAGACCAATCTCCGCGGATCATTTGCAAGCGACTTAAAAAACGTTCTTAAAAAGGGAAGGTGATTCTGATCTCACAAAATGGTTTTTGGAAGGCAAACACTCTACTGAACATAGCTTAACGCTTTTTAATTTCTTAATGTGCGAATGGTATTAACTTATCTTTACTTTTATGGACTTTCTCTTGTTTTTAATTAAATACTTTTTAATTACTGTTTCTTTCCCTCGTTTTGCTTTTGCTCAATTTTGTCACGTGTTTTGCCTCGTAGAATTTCAGTTCGTGTTTACTTCCTTAAGCGATGAAGGAACAAAACAACCCGGCGGCAGCTACCAATTACATCAGTTACATCACGTCAACAATGGCACTACTAATACCCACGGTTCACGTACTAGTAATACCAGATATAACCAGAGCACGTCCAGAGGAAATGGTTCCTTAGCTAATATGTATGGGCGTTTGCGAAGGGTAACGGAACACTACTTCTAATCAGTGCTCTAAAAACCGAATCAAGGTTTTGCTAAACTTCAATGGTTAGGCATTAGGCGTTTTGAAAACGCCACTCATTAGTAACCATGTACCAGCAAACTCTGGAAATGGCGCAATAAGATTAAAACCGGTTCAAAATTGCTGATAGGTTAGACCTGCCTCGAGCAGCTTCATTCATTCATGTTTATTTGCTGTTATAGTTACAGTATCATGTCACAAAGCAACCCTCGAGATGATTGTAAATCTCTTGTTTGCTCTTACTCCCTAATTAAAAGTCATTCAGCACAGGAACGATATAACGTTTTTCCCGTTGAGGGTGCTTACTGGTGACTTGAAGTCGTGATATAAGCTCGTTTATGAAGTAATGAGCCGAAGTTCAAACAATTTAATTTTTTTTCTTTTTTTCTGCGGGAATTCGTTTAGTGCAAAATGTTAGGAATCTTGTAAAATCAAAAAATTCTCGTTCCAAGGGACTGAGGAGCAGTCTAGAAAATGAGTGGAAGTCTTTTGCTGGGGCCTTGGAATCCCTAAACCCATCGCAGAATTAACAATTATAAAATTATAGGACCCATCTCAGATCGGAGGTCTTAAGTATGCTTTTATGAGTCTCACTCATCAGTATTTCTGTTCATTATTTCCTTGCTTAAAGCACATTTGCTATATTTCCGCACAGTCGCAACAGTTACAACGATTTGAATAGGAAAATTCATCGGACACGGGAGAGTTACACCCACTCACCCCAAAATCTGAAAAGCCATTACAGAAGGGAAAAGATTGAGTATCCATGGGACCCAATCAAACGGCACATTTTTGTAGCGTATATCAAGTACAGTCGACTCCCGATAACTCAAACCTTCAAGGGAAATCGCAAAAAGGTTGGAGTTATCGGGAGTTCGAAGACAATAACCGAGAGTAAGGTAAAAAACAGTTTTACTGCACAGTGAACATTTTAATCACATTTAATTGTTGAAATGTCAAGTGAAAATTTAAAGATACTTCTAGATTATAAATCAGAAGGTAACGTAACAAAACATAGCCTAAATAGCGCATGCGTTTTACTGTTGTGAGAAGAAAAGCTGCCCTAGACTGGACCAAACAGACTTGCGATAAGCCCATTTGGCGCATCTACGTACTGAAACTTTATCCCATGCACCCTTTTATGTCCGGTATAGAGAATTCCTTGGTTTTCATCTGGCTTACATAAGGGTCTCACTGTTCCGTCTATGAAACCCCAACAGTTTTCGAGTGGAGCTCTTTTATCATGTATAGTGGCAGCAAAATGACGGAGACGGTCCCTGGAAAACCATGGCTGATTTAAATCTGCGAGAAGGTGGCTATATTCATCGAATAAATAGTCAATCATTCGGTTTGTAATCATGTAAAGTTGTGGAACTGGTCTCCCGAATCGAGCTACCATGTCTGCAAATCGGCACGAGTATGCAAAACGCTTCAAAAGTACACTCAAAGCCTCCGTCCCGTTCACAAGAACGCCATTGGAGCATTTCATTATGTCTGGAATATCAAGAACTTCTCCGAGTAAATAAAATTGATATCGTTGTAGAAAAACCGAAACTCAGCCTTACACTCATCATCTTTCATAGAATCAAGATCGAAGCGACCATACTTCCAATAAGGAAGTTCAGCGATTTTCACAAGAATTTAAATTGTACAAGAGAGCAAACTCTGTATCATCAATGCTTCCATCTTGATAGGCAACAATAAAGCTTCCCTTGCCTCTCTGAATGTTGCCATTTATGATAACACCAGCTATAAAACGAAAATGTGTTTTGCGGAGAAAGGATTTGTATTGCCCTGCCTCTGTCGTCGCGTTCGCATCCGTAACTTTGTTTTTCCCGCGCTCGTGAAGGCATTCTCGCCCCAGGCCCTTCTCGATTTCGATGTTTTCAAACTGCGTCGCGTTCTGGTTCGTTAAGTCCCTTATAACGCCATCTACGCGTCCTTATTCGCAATGGAACATGAGAACTTACTTGTCTGGAATGACAAAATCACAACTTTTAAATTCTTTTCCAAGCATTATATCTAACGTTTGAAAAAACAACAAAAATGAACTTTAAAATCTGTTAGGGTACTTAACAAGTTTTCAAAAGCCACGATTCAAATCGGTGTTGATATCTTCCTCAAAGTTTGTCCATCCGTATCTTCTTTTGTATCTTTTCTTGTGTGTGTGCAAGTTCAGCTGCGCTGTACTATTGCAATCAATTGCAGATAAGAGCTCGAAACAGCAATATGTTTCTGGAGCTGGCCGATTACGAGAATGGTTCTCATAACTGTCATAAATGGCCACAAGAGATGTAAGGGTTTTAACCATTTAATTTGCTCAGCTACAAATAAACACTGGAAATGCAAAAAACTGTTTGTTGGTGTTTGTCTATTCTGTTGTTCTGAAACTTTCAACACATTTAGCTCGTACGAATCAAAACACTCGGACACGATAAAAGTATAAACTCATGTTACACCGCGTGAAAAGTTGTTTTTAAACTAAAAGTGGTGAAAGGTCTCTTCGATCACAATGTCCTATGTTATCTGTTAAGCTGTTATACTCACATATTAATGACCAGCACCTTTCATGCGCTTGTTTTTTAGGTCAAAAGCAGGTATATTTAGGGGTTTTTCAGGTAAACGTAAAAAGACTTTCGAATTAAACCACCGCCATTGTACACAAAGTTTTGCATATGATAAAGTTTATTTAGACCAATTCACCTCGCAGAATTGGCGTTCATCATCGAGCTCTTTAAGCTCGAATGACACGCATGGCGTAGGGCTTAAAAATTATGGGATTCATTTACTCGGTAGTTTAGGTTAAAGCAGGAACTGGTGACTACCACATTAAGTAACCGTAGCTAACCGTCCATTGTTCCTTTTCGAAGACAATTGGGGATACAAATCTTTTCAGCAACAAGTTAGACCATTATTAACCCAAGTACCCCCTGGGTATTTAGAGCACAAATCTGGCCAGGGTGGGTCGGATGGGCCGAGCGATGCACCTAGGAGCGTTAAAACCGAGTGCAAAGCGCAATCTGGAGGAGCGTAACAGGGGCACCCAACGACTGTTTTCTGTAAAATATCTGTCTGGAGAAGCAAATATTGCCTAGAATTTTCTTAATTTACTTGAGGACGGCTAAAAATTTCTAAATGAACGTTCCATTCATGAATAATTTTCGACGCTTATCTATTAAATTCCCTACGATTTCCTGAAGTTTAATTTTGATTTTTTTCTAACCAGTTGACACTATTTTTTTCTCGTAGAGAGAGGAAACCGAAAATTTTCGTATTCCTAAAATGTGATGGAGAGAGGAATCACAAAAATTCTTACTTAACGTTAAATTGTACCTAACATTTTTGGAAAAACAATACTGAAGCCCTTGTAATTTCGGACTCAAGTTTCCCCTAGGATGAACGAACAGATAAAAATTTTGTAGCGCTGTTTAAAATGCATTTCTAGAAATCTACGTAAAACACTCTGGATGGCCTAAAAAGTGTTTTCAACATATCTTGGAGGAAGCCGTCGTTGGCTGCCCCTGGCGCAACGCAAGTGAAGAGGTCAAATAAGGCCTACGTGGCCTTAAATAGACTCCAAAGTGTGTGGTTATGTTCCCTCCCCCTCTCACTCCCCATTCAATTACCCCGTACGATTTTCCACTTATACAATGCGGCGACAGACGAAAGCAATAGCAGTAAGAACAAAAGTTTACAGAGGAAAAAAAACAAACCTTTCAATTAAATTGTTTTATTGTTTGTTATCATTAATGTACCGTTTATCTTTGTTATTCTGAATTTTGTGGTTCTAGCACGCAATCCTAATACTACAGTACGATGCACTTGCAACTGGAATCCTAGCCTGTACGTACCTGACAATGTTCAACTTCAGTTTGCAACCATATTCTAGCCTGCGCCACAAAAATCTCTACCTTATCCTGGACTAAACATACTACACAAACCCTTCTCCAAAAGCCGCTGATCAATGTCTCAGAAATTGCAAAAACCCTCTGATTTCTTTACCCTATCCAAGAAACTGCTTGAAACCCTTACACTTCACAGCGGCATTACAGACCAGTTTCATTCGTACGCTGAATTGTCCCCCCCGCCTTTCCTCTGGGTGGGTGTGCAGCGGACGAATGGAACTGGAAGTTAGCATTTAAAACAAATATAGGCCTTTAAGTTCAAGTGTTGCTATAAAATATCAGTCACACAGTCCCCTTCAGGTTTTAGTGTAAAAGGTGATTGTTTCTTGTTTTATTTTTCTCCACATGGTATTTCCTTTAGACAGTCAAATGATTTATCTTTTGTGGTACAATCCAGATACCACTGGTACATGCAGCCTCCGGTGTTATCGTAATAAGGCAAGGTCCATGAGGGATTCTTTCCTGAAGCGCGAGCCCATCCGCTGCAGGTTCTTTGTCTCTTCCCCTTACATCTGAATTTGCTCCCCTTAGCTTTGAAGCAAACACGGCACACTTGCAATTGCTCCTTTAAGTTTTCGTTATCTGTCGACTCGATCATCCATGAATAACGGCATCCACCACTTCTACCATCGGTGTAATCCCAGAAAGGGGCAGTCCAGCTCGGATTTCCGCTCCAACCGGTACATGAACTCCGTCCCCCGCATTGCGTGGTTCCTTCTGTCTCGTTAAAGCAGAGTCGGTACTCTTTATTGGATAAAATTTTATCTCCTGCTTCAATTCTCCATTTGTACACGTGGCTTCCACTTTTACCGCCTGTATCATCTCGAAATGGTTGAGACCACCCTTTATTGGTGTCGCTATAACCACTGCAAGTGGATGATATTCCCTGATACAGGCTGTTAGAAGCTTCTTCGAAGCAAATTCGAAAACCTTTCAAATCAGCCCCGCATTGTGAAAGCAAACAGATGAAAAACATGAACGAAAAGAGGCATTTTTTTTCCATGGTTTTTTATCTCGCGTGAACAGCAAGTTAATAAATCTCCGGCGTCACAGACAAGTTACAGACACCTCTGATTCTGCAATGTTAGAAAAAGTACTTTAATTATTTATTAAAGTGTCAATATCCGAGTCACGCAAAGGTCTAGGGAAGTAAGGCAGCCCTTCTTTCTCAGTTATTTTGACGTGTGTTTAAATCCGGTCTCACGAATCGGGCCAGTCACTTTGGGCTCGCAGTTTAATTTTACAGGGGTACCCAACGACTGTTTTCGGTAAAATATCTGTTCGGAGAAGCAGATGTGGCCTAGAATTTTCTATTACTTGAGGACGGCTAAAAATTTCAATGACCGTTCCATTCATTTACAATTTTCGAAGGTTATCTAATAAATCCCTGCGATTTTCTGATTTCACATTTCACAACCCAGGTTAGGCTAATTTTCGTAGAATAAAAGGAAATTAACCTAACATTTTCGGATGGAAAAATGCGACGGAGCCCAGGAAATTTCTCACTTTCGTAATGCGTTAAATTGCACATCATTTTCTGAAAAATAATACTGAAGCCCTCGTAATTTCGAAAAGACTCATGACAAGTTCCACCATGATGACCGAACAAATACAAATTGTATTGCGCCACTTAGAATGCTTTTCTAGATATCAAAAAGTTCTCTGGATAGTCTAAAAAGTGTTTTCAATGTATTTAGGAGGAAACCGTCGTTGTTTGCCCCTGAATTTTGCGCTCTACAAACTGAGCGGCTTACTTCACCGCGGTTTAAACGTTAGGTTCAGTATCAACTGAAGACAAAATCAATCTTACTGTAGTGAATCAAATAATCTACTTTCGAGACAATACGACTAAAACCAGTTATTAAGCATAGAGAAAGATACTGAGCTTTTAATTTTTGTCATGAAGTGAGCGAAAACTTGGGTGTCAAAATTTTTTCTTGAGTTGTGAGATAAAAGACTGCCAAAGAAGGAGATTGTAATGGACCCTGACGGTGCAAGATCATATGTATTTGGGCAAACAACTGATGCCAAGAAGCATTGAAAGGTTAAGTATTCCAGCATACTCTGGCTTCTTCACCAGAATTTCACTGTCTTGTGCTATTCGTGGATTTTTATTTTTATTTAATTGCCAATTTATACTCGTCTTTATTCGCTATGGAAGTTAGCAGTAGCAAAGAAATCATTTACAAAGGACAACTGAAATCGAATCCCCTTGACAAACAATAAGCGGTTCTCAAGCATAGTTCTGTCTTTCTCAATTTGGTCAAGTTAAGGGACATAGCTCCTTTCAATACTCCAACGTAACACAGGCAAAAAAACTTTTAAGTATTTTAAGTATGCAGGTAGTATTTATTTCAATTCTTTACCCAATTGTGTTAAAGGTGCCACGTCTGTAAATAGTTTTAAAAAGATGCTGATTAAGTATTTTACATTATAATTTTTATTTCTTAACTCTTAACACTTTTTATATGGACGTAGCAAGATTTTGGGTAGTATTATTACTTATTTTAATTATTTATACCTTAGGAATTTTTAAATAGTATACATCTTTATTTCTCAGGGCCCCTTTGGATACCAGCCTCGTTGCTGAATGGGCTACCGTGATGAAATAAAGTTACTTACTTACTTACTTACTATTAGTATCAGTAAATGTGCGATAGAGTTGAGCCACGTTCAAGATGTCATAGTTGCGCTAATTCATTAAGGCTTACTTACTTTATAGCTTGTCAGTTTGATTCCTCTAAGTACTCATTGGGAGTCTTCAAGAGTTCCCGAACAAAGTTAACTGATGGTTCGACTGTTCATGTCACACACTTTTATAGCACGGTTTCTGTCTTGATTGCTTAAACGAAATAATAAACCGCTAAACTGTTTCAGCGAAACTTCCCACAAGATTGTTAGCAATCGCCAAGGTCCAGGTCCAGGTCTCACGTACTTACAGTCGGCTATTATGACACATTTTACTGCCACATTGTCTTCACAGTACCAGTTTTAGCACTGTGATCGCTTCCTTAAGAAGAGGAGGAACGAAATACCCACCCGGAAGCTAATCTAACATTACATCCTCACTGCTGCAACGAGCGTCACTGATGCATTGTAGGTCATTGAGGTGAACAGGTTTTATTGTTTATAGTCCTGGGGGAAGGGAAATCCCCAATAAAATAACGAGGATAAACGGGGGTAATTGAAAAAATTTCAAAGGGTTTGCGAGGCCAAAATTCATGTTAACCCTTAAGAAGTACCAAAAATCAGATGGATAATAACATTTTTTTTCAGCCTGATATCTTTTCAAGCCCCTAAAGTAAAGGTACCACTACAGCTCTAGTGGCGCTCATTTGAGATTTTAGGCTCATAAGGTAGACAATCTTCAAATTTTGCCACGACGAGCAACCCCTAGGTATATATAGCTTACTTGGTTACCCCGCACAAGAAGAAGGAAATAAGGTCAGCTGCATTGCGACATCAATTGTAGTTATTAGAGCACGAAATGGTAGTATTTCAATTCACAGGTTTACACAAAACTGAGACTCGGAGAATTTGAAAAGCTTGATCCAAATATAAAAATCGACAGACTAACCTCTCTCCCTTTCAATTGAATAACTGAACTAAAACGTCACCCTGCGGAACTAATGGTTTCACTGTTTATAAATTACGCTATTCAGTCATTTTATCACTTCTTTTCATTCAGAAGTGAACTGTTAGTACTCTGGCTTTGGGGAAGAAGGTGATGTAATTTAGGCTTTATTTTCGTTTGTAAATTACTTTGTACTACAGTTACTGGCTTTCCTTATTTTTTTTTCTGGAGCTTGTGCATGGGTAATCGGTGCTACCTGCCTAGTTTAAGCGTAATGCTATTTGCGCTTGTTTGCATGTTTTTCAACAAAGGCTGCATGTGTGTGTATGAAACACTTGCCTCTCTAATGCTGACAACAGCTTATAGGACACTGTTAAGAGGAAAACATGTCTGCCCCTTATGCCTTGCACAACTAACATAACACTTACACATTTATTCTGGACTTGCAACAAAACACAACTTTTGCTGGTAGGTGGTTTAAGTCGTGCGGAAATCACGCAGCTCATATTGAGGGCAAATTAGTTCAACTTTGCGGAAGTTATTTTACCAGCTGGAGCTTACGTCCGTGGGGTATTAAATAAAGAAAAAATAACTAACTAAAGACTGTTTTCATCACGTAAACGATTCGCGCTCCTAACAGCCGATATCCAAAGGTCATCTGGCACGATGCAACTAGAGCAAAAAAATGTAGACCAATCAAGGTTTTGCCGTACTTTGCCGGGTGGGCATTTCAGGCATTTCCAGAAGGCCTATGTGAACGTGCGGCAGCTCTGCACTGCCAACAAGACTGAAGTGAAATTGAGAGTTTAAAATGTCTGATAGACCTGGCTGCATTTATTTTCCGTCATCATTACAGTGTACTTGATAGTCATTTCTTCTCAGGTTACTACTCTACATAGGGGTGGCATGTCACAAAGCAACCGTTGAGACTTTTGGGGCTCTCACTTTAGAAATTTCGAGAAAGTCTGAGTGATCTTGTCTGGTTTAACTTGTCGTTTACACTTGTAATGTTTTTTTTTTTTTAACATTACATGCACAGGTGATGAATTAAAGAAAAAAAAAGAATGTTCACTCTAATAAAACGAATAACACACACATAACACACTTAATAAAGATTACTAAGTAACGGCCGAGTCATACTGTGGCAGTTGCGTGAAGACGCCTGCTATTTCATGGCTATGCGAAAAAAAACAACAACAAAAAAAACTTTTCCGACATAGATTTAAACATGAAAAATGTAGCGGACTATTGCAGTGAAGTTAGGGTCATTCATTTTCAAGATATGTTTCGAGGGGAATACTCACTTTTCTAAAAACGCTTAACTTAGAGCTGAGGCTCGAAAAGGATACTACATGGAAAATGTATTCAAATAAATGTTTCAGTGCGTGTACAGTCAAACAATGCGTGATGACCGAAAATCAGTTATATCACTTGCGCACGCAGCTCTTCTAAAATGTGTGCCTTAGATGTTTATGCACACATTGTGTATTCTTAGAAACTGGCGTGGAATTAACAAAATCATTTACTCGACCCGGCTATTTTTTACATCCTCAAGTAATGGATGCCTGAGTTTGTGCTTACTTCCTTGAGCGATGGAGGAACGGAAAAGAACACCGGCGGCAGCTACCTTTTACAACACGGGTCATGAACTTTACACGATACATCAGAGCAGTCGCTCCAATTGTTCCTTGGTGAGCACGTACAGAAATTTAGCACTGCGTTTCTACATGCAAAATTTCTCTATTTCTACATGTAATTCTTCTCCCCGAATCAAGGTTTTGATAAACTTTTGTGTGGGTAGTCATTTGACATTCAGTTAGAAAAGTAAAGTGACATGTACCTACAACCTTTGGAAATGCGATTAAGAGTTCCAAATTATTGCTAGACCTTCCTAGAGTAGCTAATTGAATTTATTTCTCTGGTTTAGTGGCAGTTATTTTATTTCTTTCTTGCTACGGCTGAGTGAGGTCGGCTTATAGTAGAGCCACTCCTGAGAAGGTTTTAAATCTCTGTTAGTAAATTGCTTTAGAGATCAGTCAGTAGTTGTAAATATCCTTTCGTGCCTTTTTTGGGGGGTTACAGTTTTAAATAACAAGGCTTAGTAAGTGACTGTCTGGATCATGACAGCCTACGCATAGACGCCCGCTATTCCAATACTACTACAAAGTTTGAAATGAAAACGCGACGGCAGTGAACGAGGCGCACGCAGATCTAAAAACGAGCTTGGTTGGTGTGGCCAATGGTCGACAAAGCGAGAAATTAAACTCCGGGAGTCACGTTCAGTTCTTTCCGCGTTCCCTCGCATTCGCATTTGCCGTCGCGTTTTCATCTCTTGATCTACCTCTTGCGGAAAAAAAGAAACTTTTAAACGGCACTTATCAGAGGAAATCATTTCATTGCTGCATCCTCTTTTTGTAATGGAAGAACGCGGCTTGGGTTACAGCTGACCTCTAAGTTACGGCTCAGCCGCTTCGGATTATTTACTAAGCTCTGCTGTTTCATTGTCCCTTTCTTTGCATCACCAATCGATGAAAATCGATCATCGGAAGGCAATCGATACAATCTACAGTAAATTATTGTTTAATATTGATTGGTGTAATTAGTTGATAAATCTCTAGCCAGCCACAATTCAAGTCTGCAGGAAATTATAATGTATGATGCTAGTAGAGAAAAACTTTTTCACTGCCAACATTTTCATGTAAAGCAGGTTTTATGACAGACTCAAAAACCTCCTTTAAATGAAAAACCATTCGGTTGAACATTGTCTAAAATCCCCTAAGAAATCCGTTTCAAAGGTCCTCTGTGTCAGCTGCTGTGCGGTATTTATTTAAAACTGTTTACGTGCCAAGTTCTTATTAAATTATTATCGGGTAGCCAGTTCCCAGGGACTCTGTAAAATTGACTAAATTTTGTGGCAGTGTTTAGAAGTGTATCTTACATGTAGGAGAATCACGTTTAACGCGACATGGTTACAAATAAATCATTCATACCGGGCAAACCCCGTACCTACGTTGAAGGTTAGTGTATTATATGTTACGTCCTTTACGCCCGTAAAGGACGTAAAGAGTTCCCCAAGAACTGACGGTTTTGCAGTGTCACGCACTGTTTTAATATAGCAGCACGATTTCCGTCTTGATTGCCGAAACCGTTTCAAAAAAACTTTTTGTTATTAGCGATCGCTGCGGTACGTTGTATCTTGAAACATTTTACTGACAGTTTTGTTCTGGTCTGTTCCCTTCCATAAACAGAGGAGGAACACAAGGCTTACCCGGGAAGTTTTAGTTTTACTGTAGTTTAATACACTTACTCTACCGCTATAAGAAATATACAAGTTCGATTATATTGTGATACAGTTGCAGCTACACCACTTATACATACCTGAGTAGTTAAATGAAGTTTCTGAATCCTGAAAATAATATATACAAATCGTGAATACAAGCCAAGACTTTTCAAGCTTGTTGATCCAAATAAAATGGATGATTTCAGACCAATCTCCGCGGATCATTTACAAGCGACTTAAAGAACGTTCTTTAAAAAGGGCAAGGTGATTCTGATCTCACACAATGGTTTTTGGAAGGTAAACACTCTACTGAACATAGCTTAACGCTTTTTAATTTCTTAATGTGCTAATGGTATTAACTTATCTTTACTTTAATGGACTTTCTCTTGTTTTTAATTAAATACTTTACTGTTTTTTTCCCTCGTTTTGCTTTTGCTCAATTTTGTCACGTGTTTTGCCTCGTAGAATTTCAGTTCGTGTTTACTTCCTTAAGCGATGAAGGAACAAAACAACCCGGCAGCTACCAATTACATCACGTCAACAATGTCACCGCTTATACCAACGGTTCACGTACTAGTAACACCGGATATAACCAGAGCACGTCCAGAGGAAATGGCTTCTTAGCTAATAGGTATAGACGTTTGTGAAGGGTAACGGAACACTACTTCAGTGCTGTAAAAATCGAATCAAGGTTTTGCTAAACTCAATGGTTAGGCATTAGGCGTTTTCAAGACGCCAAAGCAAGCACGCACCTGCATAAACTCTGTGGAACTGCAATAAGATTAAAAAGTTCTGATTGCTGATAGACCTGCCTAGAGCAGTTTCATTCATGTTTATTTGGTGTTATAAATACAGTATCATGTCACAAAGCAACCCTCGAGATTGTAAATCTCTTGCTTGCTGTTACTTTATTGCTTTAGAAGTCATTCAGCACAGGAACGACAGAACATTTTTGCCGTTGAGGCTGCTGACTGGTGACTTGAAGTCGTGAGGATGAAGACACCCTCCTCTTAAGAAGTCTCTATATTTTTTTTCCGGAAAACGTGCGGAGGTGAAGGCAAAAACAACAACAACAACAGTTTCACAAAATTTAGAGGGTATCAGTGGGCCAGTTGCTTTTTTCCATGCAGCATCAATAAAAGCTCTTATATGAAAAAATAAGCCGGTCAAACAATTAAAACGTAGGGATTTTTTTTCTGGGAGAATTCGTTCAATGCAAAATATTAGTAATTTTTGTAAAAACAAAAAATTATCGCTCCAAGGGAGAGGAGTAGTCTAGAAAATGAGTGGAAGTCTTTTGCTGGGGCCTTGGAATCCCTAAACCCATCACAGAATTAGCAATAATAAAATTATAGAACCCATCTCAGACGGGAGATCTCAGTTAAGTATGTTTTTATCTCACTCAGTATTCTCTTCATTATTTCATTGCTTAAACCACACTTGCTATATTTTCGCACAGTTGCAACAGTTACAACGATTTCAATAGGAAAATTCATCGGACACGGGAGAGTTACACCCACCCACCCCAAATCTGAAAACCCATCACAAAAAGGACAAGGCTGAGTATCCATCGGACCCAATCAAACGGTACATTTCTTGTTCTTGTACCGTATATCTTAAGTAGTTCACCCCAACCCCACGCCGGCCACAGCACTTGCGTCGTGATATTATTATCCGCCTTGTTCTATAAATTACTTAACAACTTGTTAACTTGCGTTATCCTGTTAAAGGTCCGCCGAAACATCTTTAAAGATCCAAACATGACATTTCATACACCCCTGACGTCGTCAAGTACTTGCTCTTACAAAAATTCTTAACATATAGTAGTTGTAAGTTCCTGAAGCGCACACATCAGTAAGCTGATATTTTTAGACAGTACTTAAACCTTCTTTGCTGCCCGCTTGCACGCTGTCGTAAACTGACCTTACGATAAACTTATTATGCACGGCTTGAATAGTTACTTTAAGCTTAAAGTGCTTACGATAAATGTATTGTGTACGGCTTGAATAGTTACTTTAATTGCTAAGGGTTAAAGATCTGTTTGATTGCACAATCCTATATTCCTTCTGATGTCTAACCCATAACTTTTTCGATCTTGTTCAAGTTCCAGTACTTGGTGAAATGACGGCAAAAGCAATCATAACTGGCATGGAGATGAAAACATTTAACCTCAAGAAAGCGATCAAAATGTTGTCTTCGTGTGTATATGTCTTCGTGTACAGGGTATTTGCATGATCAATATCATTCTAGAACAATGACATCGTGACTTATTTAGAATTTTTGGTTTGTTCTACTCCATAATTTTATGCAGTTAGTTTAGTTTCGTAAGTCATGCTTAAAGGGGCTATGTCACGCTATTTGCTAAAACGTGTCCTCCCATTAATTGAATTCCAAAAAGAGTGGTGAAGTTTTGTCTTTGAAGACTATATTAAGGCATTGAAAGTGTAGTGACGGGCTTAAGCACGAGTGCCCATTTAATATATTCTTCGTCCTTGGAAAAAAAATAAAAAAACTGGATATGGGAAAAGCATTCCGGGTGGCTAGGGTGAGGGGGTAACTTTGTCGTTGTTATCGCGTTCGAAACACTAATCCTACAATCTACAATTACTGATTTACACATCCTTATTTTCAAGCATGCCAAAACGGAAGCTAAATACGCGCTTAAATCTTTTTTTAAACGTTTTCTTTATAAGAATAAGCTTTATACTAATTTTTAATGGTCGCATGTGATCAGCATCAAATTTTTTCTGGTAATATCAATGCTTTATTAAACGGTTTCCTATTTGAAATTACTTGTTCCGTTAACAAGTTCCCCGGCCCTGCTGCCTCGAAAGGAAACGTAAAGTTGCGACAACATAGACAAAAAAATAAATTCTCGATATTCAATCTGTCATAACCCAAGTGGAAACAATTGAAAGGTACAGGTTTTGTCTGCCAGAATTTCGTTCAGTGTAAGCTTGGTGTCTACATTTGCAAAATGTTAAGTGTCTTATAACAATGCAACTTGTCAGGAAGGGGTGTGGGAGTATAAGCATTAGTGGCACTTGAAAACTCACCCCTAGCCTCGTTCCCAAGTTTTCTCTTACTCGTCCCTAAGGAGCGAGAGAGAGAATTTAAGAGCTTAAAATTACAGTTTACGGAAAAGCAGGAATATAAACTAATATGAAGTAGAAATATAAACTAATGAATACCACATTGGGTAGCCTTTTGACATTCCTTTTGAAAGCGATACAAACCGTTGGACTTACACGGTAAACTGTTATTTAGTTGCAGGGTTGTTTCCTGGGGTTAAGATAAACCAAAGCCGAACTGCGAGCCGCTGATTAAAACGTACATGCTCGAGCAAAGACCGGTGTTAAGATTGCAGAATATATGCTTGTGGATAACGTATAATTGAAGGGGACTATGACTGCAGACGATTGCTGCATGCTGCTGCAAATATGTAACTGTCCAAAATTCCTGCGAAATATTATTGGGAAGTTCTGCCGTTCATAAATCGTGGCGGCAGGCGACTTTAATAGTGGCAAGAACAAAACTTTGTAAAGTATTTTCTTTATTATTTATTATCATTACTCCTGTTTACTACTTTTAAACTATGCACAAATTCCCTTCAATACAATGCACTAGTCGATATTGTCCGGAACATAGAAAGTTATGTAAAATTACAAGACACCAGTGAAAACTTTGATTTCATTTAGAGATAATTCCTTGTTGTCCACATCCAAAAAATACATGCATTTACGTTCAGTGAACAAACGAAATTGGAAAATTATAACTTAGCATTTGAAACAAATATATCAGGCTGCTGGCTTTTCATTTTGGTACTAAAGAATATCATTTAATCACACAGTCCTTTCAAGTGTCAGTATAAAGGTGTTTTTTTTTTCTTTTGGAATTTTACCGACATGGATTATCTCTTGGACAGAAGAGAGCGGACTGCTTTGAGGTACAGTCCAGATACCACTGATAGTTGCAACCTCCACTACGGTTGTCGGTATCGTCGCGGAAAGGCAAGGTCCATGAGGGATTCGCTCCTGGAAGACTCCAACCGCTGCAGGTTTGACGGGTCCCCTGACACTGAGAGCTGCCCTCAGTTTCCTTAAAGCATACACGACACACTTCAATTTTGGCATTGTAGGAAAAACGTGACTGGATCATCCATGAATACCGGCAGCCACCGGCTCTATTATCAGTGTCATCCCTGAAAGGACGGGTCCAGGAAGGTTTAGTGCTCCAACCGGTGCATGAGTTTCGTATTGCTTGGCATTGAGAGCTCCCTTCCGTCTCTCTAAAACAGAGACGGTACTCTCTGTAATGTGGAATGGAATTCCCCGCTTCGACTCTCCACTGGTATCGACAGCCCCCACCTCGATTATCAGTATCGTCTCGAAACGGATAAGACCATGCAGAAAGCGTTGGGCTATGGCCACTGCAAGTGTATGATGGTCCCTGGCACTGAGAGCTGCGTTCTGTTTCTTTGAAGCAAATTCTGAAACCTTCCAAATGAGCCCGGCATTGCGAAAACAAACACAAAGTAGCAAAAAACAAAACGAGCCATTTTCTTTCCATGGTTGATTTTCTACCTGAAAATGAACAGCGAGTTGATTAATCTCAGCGTCACAGGCACATTCGATTCTGATTCAACATAGCGTAACGACTCATGCAAAATCATAACATGCAGAATTAAATACCATATTTTTCATGGTAATGCAACTAAATCCAATTAACTGAACATGCATTGAGAAAGATATTTAGCAAAATTGTTTTAGAGCGAGCGAAATTCTTGGTTGTCCGAATTTTACTTGAATTGCGAGAAAAATGTGTATCAATGATGTGCGGACCACTTTCACGATCAGATAACTTGTACTTTCTTTTAACACGGAATCAGATGCCTGAAAATCATTGAAAACGTTCCGTATTTTAGAATACTATCGCTTTAATACCACAATTTCAATGCCTTCTGTCATTGATCTATATTATTCACTTTTTCTGGCAAATTTACACAAGGGCACGTCACGGAAGTCTGGTCCATGGCCATTTAGCACATTACTTGCCTTCATTCAACTTTGACACGACAGCTTCGTCACACACTGTAAGTACGGTCTCCAAAGCGTTAATATTTTTAAGTAAAGAACGGAAATGAACTTTCAAAAACCGTTCGGCTGAACAGTGTTTAAAATCCCCTGTAGGTTGAGAAATCCGTTTCAAATTGCTGTGCCGTATTTATTTCAACTGTTTACATGCTGGGTGGTTACTAAATTATTATTAGGTAGCCAGTTTCCCAGTGACCCAGTTAAATTGACTAAATTTTGTGACAGTGTGCAGAAAATGTATCATACATATAGGAGAATCACGTTTAACACGATAATAATCATCCAGGCCTACTTACGTTGATGCTTGTCATGCACAGTTTGATTTCTCCACTGTCGTAAAGGACGTAAAGAGTTCTCCAACAACTGACGGTTTTGCTGTGCCACGAACTCTTTTATAGCCACATTGTTTCCGTCTTGATTACTCAAACAAAATAATAAACCGTTTTATAAACACTTGCTATTATTAGTGATCGCCTTTTCAGGTACGTTGTATCTTGAAACATTTTACTGACAGGTTTGTTCTGATCTGTTGGCTTCCTTAAACGGAGGAGGAACACAAGGCGTACTCGGGAAGTTTCAGGTGAACAGGAGCACCCAACGAGAATATAGTTCAAAACCACTTAAACATAGCATTGTTAAACGTATTTTAGTATTTAAACGGTAGATATAGGCATATTTTTATCTCCTAAAAATTTTTCATCTGTTCGGATTTCCTAGCTGAAAGTCTAGTGATCCGAAAATTATAGGGATCAAAACTTACCTTTTCGAAAATTTCAGCCAGAAAAAGGCTTCCGAAAATTCTAGGTGACCTTTTTAGAGTTAAAATCCTTTAAAAATAGGCAATTATACCATTTTTTAGATGTTCGAAAATCCTAGGAGAGGCAGGCAAGCAAGAAATTTTACAAGAAATGTTTCGAAAATTCTATATCTCAAATCGTCTTCCGAACAGATATTCTTCCGAAAATTGTCGTTGGGTGCCCCTGGGTGAACAAGGGCAGATGTTGTTTTTGCTCTATTTTTTCACGTGTTTTGCCTCGTAGAATTTCAGTTTGGCTATCTTCCCAGATCAGGATATTAATAATTCTATTGGCGACTGTTTCAGTGAATTGAGTTGAGGATGTGTATGAACCTTTTTGGTTTTATTGAACTTTTAATGGCTTACAATGAAAAAAAAAAAGAGCTGCGGCCTCTTTTTCTTAGAATTTGCAACTCTTAAGCATTTATAGTGTCTGAGCCGTGATGCAACAAACCTGCACAACTAAATTAGGCAGCTCACCGAGCTCATCAAGCACGACTTTGCGTAAGTTAGCTTACCCTAGTTCGTGTTTACTTCCTTAAGCGATGAAGAAACAAAACAACCGGGTAGCTACCAATTACATCACGTCAACAATGTCACCACTAATACCCTCGGTTCACGTACTAGTAACACCGGATGACCATGCAGAGCACGTCCAAAGAAAATGGTTCCTTAGTAATAGATATAGACGTTTGCGAAGGTTAACGGAACACTACTTTTAATCAGTGCTCTAAAAACCGAATCAAGGTTTTGCTAAACTTTTATGGTTAGACATTGGGCGTTTTCAAACCGCCAAAGTAAGTATGCACGTGCATAAACTCTGCGGAAATGCAATAAGATTAAAAAGTTCAAAATTGCTGATAGACCTGCCTCGAGCAGTTTCATTCATTCATGTTTATTTGCTGTTATAGTTACAGTATCATGTCGCAAAGCAACCCTCGAGACGATTGTAAATCTCTTGCTTGCTCTTACTCTCTTGCCTTAGAAATCATTCAGCATAGGAACGACAGAACATTTCATTCCCGTTGAGGGTACTGACTGGTGACAATTAAAAGATAAGGTTCTTTTCTGCGGGGAATTCGTTCAGTGCAAAATATTAGAATTCTTATAAAAAAAAAAAATTCGTTCCAAGGGAGTAGAGCAGTCTAAAAAATGAGTGGGTCGGAGTCTTTTACTGGCGCCTAGGAATCGCTAACCCGTACCCCATCAGAGAATTAACAATTGTAAAATTATAGAACCCATCTCAGACCGGAGGTCTCAAGTATGTTTTCATCTCACTCAGTATTCTCTTCATTATTTCATTGCTTAAACCACATTTGCTATATTTTCGCACAGTTGCAACAGTTACAACCACCCACCCCAAAACTGTGAACCCATTACAGAAAGGACAAAGCTGAGTATCCATGGGGCCCAATCAAGCAACACATTTCTTGTAGCATATGATCAAGTAGTTTACGCCAACCTCACTGGCGCCGGCCACAGCGCCTGCGTCGTCATACTATCCGCCTTGTTCTATAAATCACTTAAAAACTGGTTAACTTGCGTTATCCCGTTAAAGGTCCGCCGAGACATCTTTAAAGATCCAAACATGACATTTCATACACCCCTGACGCCGTCAAGTACTTGCTCCTACAAAAATTCCTAACATACAGTAGTTATAAGCTCCTGAAGCGCACACATCAGTAAGCTGATATTTTTAGACAGTACTTAAACCTTCTTACAGGGAGTGACAACTCTAACAAAGGCTGTTTGGGCAGTCCTATGAATAACTTTATGTCCTCCCGGAAATTTCGTCGACCCTCCCGAATTTTTCGGTGGCATTCCCCACAAATGTTTAACTTCCCAAAATTGTTTTAACAATTAAAATCAAAATGTTGATTAGAGATTTTTTGCAGCTTCTTCTTAATTATGTAACTTGTTAATTATCTAACCTTAGTTATTTTTTCGTTTAGAGGGTATCATGTTAACACAGAAAGAAGGTCAAACTTTTTAAGTATATAAAATCGTGTTTTTTTGTTTTTTAATCACCGATGAATCAGGTGAGCAGTGAAGGGGCCAACCAGTAGGGGGGTCTGGGGGCATGCTCCCCTAGAAAATTTTGAAATCTTGGTGCTCTGAAATGCCATTTCTAGCATTCTGAGAGGACAAATTCTGTCCAAAATGTTCTCTAAATCAATTGTCCTTTTCATGTTTATTTTTATTGACGTGACTTCGCCTAGAAGTAGTCAATTTTATTTTATACAAGTTGTGCGGTTTTTGAAATTGCTCTGGATATCACTTTCAACTAAGTATACTCTGTGTGGTGTCAATGTATGAATTCATTTGAAAATTTCAGAACTGTCGAAATCTGAAATTTTCCTATCCCGAACGCATATTGATCGGGATTCGGGATTTTCGAGCAAAGTCGGAAGGACCCCGACGAGATCAGGATGATTAAAGAGTCTTCACAGACATACTACTTTTTATGGCCTCATTTGTGTTTAACAAGGTTAAATGAGTTTCGTTTTTTTCTTACATACTTCTTACGTACTTCTTTCAAGTTTTCCAGTATGCAATCAGTGGAATGTGCTCTTAAAACTCGTTAACGTGCAGCGTAAAAATACCCCTGAACTAATGAATGATGGGATCTGGTGTGAACTGATAGTATGTGCCTTGCAGCGGTACGGTTCTTGTGTCAGTCCGCTGGGGATTGCACGTGGTCAATCGCACTCGAACTTCATGCTATTTTAGTTGGAATTGTTGCTGAATGGTCTTTTCATAGCAGGGGGAGTTCAGCCGTTTTCAAGTGTCAAAATACATAGAGTACAGCGAATACACTGGCTGCATATCACTGTATATATATTGTTTGATAACATATAATATCAAATCTTTGCTCAATGTCCCGAAAATATCTCATATTTCCCGAAAAAATTCCCAGGTTTCCCGATTCCCTGCAAAATCTCCAGATTCCCGGAATAAATTTGTTTTTCTCCCGAAACAGCCCTTGTTAGAGCTGTCACCCCCCGTCTTCTTTGCTGCCCACTTGCACGCTCTCGTAAACTGACCGTACGATAAACTTATTCTGCACGGCTTGAATAGTTACTTTAAGCTTAAACATTACTTTAACTGCTTAAGGGTTAAAGATCTGTTTGATTACAAAATCCTATATTCCTTCTGATATCTGACCCGTAACTTTTTCGATCTTGTTCAAGTTCCAGCACTTGGTGAAATGACCTCAAAAGCAATCATAGCTGGCAAGGAGATGAAAATTTTAACCTCAAAAGCGATCAAAATGTTGTCTTCGTGTATGGGGTATTTGCGTGATAAATATCATTCTACAACCATGAGACCGTGACTTATTTAGAACTTTTGGTTTGTTTTACTCCATAGGCAGTTACTTTAGTTATCTTTACGGTTCAGTCATGCTTAAAGGGGCTATGTCACGCTATTTGCTAAAACGTGTCCTCCCATTAATTGAATTCCAAAGATAATGGTGCAGTTTTGTCTTTGAAACTGTCTCCTGGTGTCTGCTGCTACGGATAGCAAGGAGTGGACTTAGATAGAACTGAAAAAAAATTGGGCCAGCTTTCAGTTTTATTCAAAAATCACCCTTTGGCGTAGCGTGAGATTTTGAAGGTGTACGTACGTACGGAAAGAAAGGTTAAGACCGCCGAAGGTACACCAAACAAGGGTTTCTGGGGACATGCTCCACCAGAAAATATTTCAAATTTAGGGGCACAGAAATGCCATTTCCTGCGTTTTCCGCTGGTCATTTTCAGTAAATAAATAAGAAGGAAAACGCAATAACTGGTTGTTTATTTTACATCTCTAATGTTATCGGTAAGTTACTTTTATTGTCTAGTACGGAAAACAGTAAAACAGTGACGAGACTTCTACCCTTCAGACGGGCAAAGACACCAATATAATATGACAGATTTATCAATCATCCGATTTAATGATGAAAATGCTTTCAGGAAATAAAAAATATTTTTTTCCAGATTTCTAGCCTGAATTTCATCCGATTACTTCGAGTAGTTATTGCTCCCTCAGTAACGTCTGAATCGACCTGCCGTTAATGCCAGTCTAGTGACGTCACTACTCCTTGACCTTTGCTTTAAAAGAGCTGTGTCACGAAATTCAGCCAAATTAGGAAATTACAAAATGCCCGTTAAATTAAGAGAAACAAAAAAAACCGCTTAAAACTTTAAAGGAAGGTTAAAATAACATAGCAGAAAGAACAGATGCCACGGATGGGCAAAACTGAAGAAGACTCAAACGGATTGAAATTAGGGTTTTTGAAAACTGTTCAGTCTAACAGTTTTTTAAAGTTGGTCCCTGCTGCTTGCAACTTCAAAAATAATGCTCAGGAGAGATATTTGTTTGTCACTAATCTCTGATTTTGTCATTTACATGTAATTTCTTTGCTTACTTTAAGTTCCATAGCTATTGAGGGCGAGTAATTGGCAAAATTAAACAAAATGAACTGGACTGCCGTGACACACCCCCTTTAATTCATGCCGCCAAAGAGTAGAACACGATTTTCAAGTGGCAAACCGAGAAATATAGTTTGGAAATGTCTGCATGATACGGAATTTCTTTATTTTTTTCGATCGTAATTTATGTTTAACGTTAAAACTATCAACTGCATGCAGTACAACTCTGAACCGGTTGCTCTGAATTCTATAATCAAACTCGGTCGCAATCACGCAATGAAATAAACACACACACGGAAAACACTTAGTTCAAAAACACAATGATTTGCTTTAATTGAAAAGAAGCCATTTGGTCCTTAACGAAGAAAAAAAGAAGGATGCAAAAGCTAACAGAATCATTACACTTGACAGTGAAAATAGCAAGAAGGTCGAATTATAACATTGATCTCAGAAAACTTCGCGTAAACAAAATCACCGGCTGCCGAAACCACAAAGCGGCTCTAAATGAAAAACCTACCGACTCTCCGCAATGATTCTTCATTCGCAGTTCAATTTAGCAGTTCAGTTACGAAGACAAGGGCAATTTTGCTGTAAGATAAAGATTAAGCTTATCGAAATGTTTGAACTACACGAAAGAAATGCCAGGGATGCGATCCGCTGAATATCAAGCGACAATCCCGCTAACATTTTTGATAATTATACATAATTATACCAATATTTAGACAATCAACCAATCAAAATCACTACCCGGTTTTCGGGTGGTGAGTGACATCACTGGACGTGGCAGGTCGATTCAGACGTTACTGAGGGAGTAATAACGACTCGAAGTAATCGGATGAAATTCAGGCTACCAGATTTCAGCTGTACGCACGAACGTATGTACGTATACGTATATACGCTACACGCGTGTCAATAAAGTATTATTATGGCTAGTCTCCCTGATAAAGTTTGCTTGGTGTATATCTGCTTCTTAACTCTACACGAGAAAAGGCACTAAATAATGACTTTAACAAAGAATTGGGCCGTTGGCCGTTGGCCGTTGGCCATCGGCTTTTCAAACTGGTACTAGATATCGGTCACAAAACCCTATTCAGGTGTCGGCGTAAAGGTACATGTCTCTTGTATTATTTTAGTTACATGGGCTATCTCTTGGACAGAACTAAAAATAGCAGCTATCATCGACGTACAATCGAGAAACCACTGGTAAATGCAACCTCCGCCACGGTTGTCAGTATCATCACGGAAAGGCAAGTCGCGCCTGGAGCGCTCCATCCGCTGCAGCTTTGACGCTTTCCCTGCTACTGAGAACCGCCCTCAACCTGCCTAAAGCATACAAGACACACCTGAATGAGCTTCTGGAGCTTTGGAGAACGTGACTCGATCTTCCAAGCGTAACGACATCCGCCGCCCCTGTTGTCGGTGTCATCTCGGAAGCGACGGGTCCAGGACGGACAGGGCGTCCAACCAATGCACGAGTTCCTTATTCCTTGGCACTGTGAGCTCCCTTCTGTCTCCCTAACGCAGAGACGGTAATCCATCTTCGGGTCGATGGTCCCCTGTGCTTCAATTCTCCATTGGTAGTGGCAGCCTCTACCTCCATTGTCGATGTCGTCGCGAAATGTTGTAGACCATGCAGGACTGTAGCTGCAGCCACTGCACGTGTGCGATGGTCCCCGACACTGTGAGCTGCGTTCAGTTTCTTTAAAGCAGATCCTAAAACCTCCTTGACTAGCCCAGCAAACTTAAAACCAGCCGGTGACAAGAGCAATTTCGTTTCCATGATGGATTGCTGAAAACGATCGAACAGCAAGGTGATAAAATCTCCTCGTAGGCTCACTTCACTGAGTTAATCGGCCTGCAATGTAAAATCCCAACATGAATAGTAGTTCAATGGATTGAGAAAGGCAAATAAGTGGGTAAGTTGATAAGTCATTTTGTCAATTAGATTCGACGCAAATAACATTTTGCCAGGGAAGGAACGGAAAACTGGGTTGGAGTGTTGCATCCCAGGAATTGCGGTTCGGGGTTTTGCAATAGTTACCGTATTTAATTTATGTACGGTCAGCTGTCCTCAGCAATGTGTAATCAAGCTAGGAGAAAAATTTTGAATTCAAATCGGCGGACTTTCAATTGGGATCGAAATTAAATCTGCAAGTTCGTTTGTGATATTGGGAAGTGGGAATAGCAAAATCTTGGTTGTGCGGATTTCCATGGGGTTGACCTAAAAAAAAAAAAAAACAAAGTTAAAATGGGAAGACAATAAAAACAGCTAGCTGATGACAATATCACTTAAATTGCAATTACGTTTAAAACAACACTGATATCAGACTCATAAAAACCATTCTCTGCAATTTTTAAATAGGGAAAATATTTAGGAACAGGTCTTCAAAAGATGTCAATGTGTTTTATCACCAGATTCGATTGTCCATCCGTGGTTATGCGTTTTTTCAAGTATCTTACTGTCAGAATTTCTTCAGTTATTGTTATGTAGAGTTACTGTAGCTAGGTAAAGAAAACAAAAACAAACAAACGGACCAAACTACACCAAACCAAAACACTAAGAAAGCACTCCGCGGTACATGGCCAGTACCCTAGTGAAGTTCTAAGATAATGCGGCAGTTACTTACAGTTTAGCTTGTGTCGATCCTTGTCGCGTCTTAACGCCTTGCACAGGAATAAAAAATGAACTATCCCCAAAAGAATGCTCATTTTATGCTCATTATACATCACATTTTACTGCTGAAACGACGCCTAATCGGTTTTAAGTGATTAATTTGTTTAAGCGGAACTGAACGAATTAATCTCTCGTTTACGTGTCCTTTCCCAATCAGAACGATTTCGAACTTCCCTTGGAAGCTAGATAACCCAAGAGTGGAGAAATCAGATACACTTTCACCCGGCGCGATCAGCGCTTAGTTGCTCAAAAGGTTTATATTAACTCTATCCACTGGATAAATCTCTATCCAGAGGATAGTGCAACTGGTTTCCTTAATACGTATCCCCAGGATAGTGATTTATCCGGTGGAATTAAAGCTGGCAGCTGTCCGTGTTTTGAACCAGGTTTAATGGGTTTATACTGATTTGACAGGCCACTGTCAGCTTCGTAAACCCAAATGTTACTATAAAAACATTATTTAACCCCTTTTTTCTTGTTGACTAGACGGTCACTTTATAGCCTGTTTGCCTTTCGTTTGGCAAATTTTGCTATGAATCTACTTTGAATCATTTGAAATTCAACTTACAAGTTATGTTGAAACGACTTCAACAGTGCTGTAACTAAAAAAACTAATATATTGTTGCTCTTTTCGTTTCACGAAAATGTGGCTCCCCGCTTTAATGACGCATGGCCTTTCTTACCACGACTCCGAACCACTGCACGATTTTATGATTATTTGTATCTTCAAGAGTAACCTTTTGGCTTCGGCTCGTTCAACTTTTGTTCTTAATAAATATTTTGATTTTTTTTTTTCATGATTTAAGGTTCTGGAGCTTCTTTGTTAAATATTGTGAGCAAGGTCTAGCGTTAATGGCCATTACCTAAACAGAAGAACTTCGAAGACAGCCTAGCTAAGTGTAATCCTATTATCTGTTTGCAAACACGTACAAGTAACACAACGTCGGCGCAGACTCTTATAAACTCGTTCGGGTATTACATGATTGCAATGAAAAATTTAGGTTCTTAGTTATTCAAAACTGAAATAATTCCTAGAAAAATTGTAAAAAGGTCAAAAAGGAAGTAGTCACTATTTACACAAATCAGTCTTTTCGGGATCTGGTTTGGCATTATCCGTACTGAAACATATTTTCAGTTCCTCTTGACGTCGGGGACATATTGGAGAGTGTTTCAGTATCCACGGACAGACTATCTCGAGATCTTGAATAAGAACTTGCATTTTGATGGTCGCTATTTGACAGGAACATACAACAATCGTATTTGTATCCACCTAATAAGGCCACATCATCCGTTACCTTTCAGCATTCCGTGTATATACTACATGATTGACACTAAATGTAAATACTCATAGACGACGTACAACAAACTCCGTCAAAATAACCAGTGTACAACAGTTCATATACTGCGACTAATGGAGGGTTGGGGAGGGACAGTGTTGAAAGGGACGTGCAAAAGGAAAGGGCGGCTGTAGGGGGATATTTTAGGAAGAACTGAGGTGCCAAAAGCGGCTGGTTCTAACGCCCATACCTTCCCTCATATTCCCCTATCGAGACGAAAATAGCTGTTTCACATGAAAATTACAAGATGGGTTATAAAAGTCTGCAGCTCTGGACAAAAAGTTGTTTCAGGTTAAAGGTGCATTTACAAACCTGATTTCGAATAGCATGCCAGTTTGTTCTTGGCTGCTTGGAGATACTAACACTGAGTATCATGTTGACTAGCCTGAAACGGATTGTAAGAGTTGTCTCAAACTTATTAACAATTGATGAAGGCAAACACAGGAAATCACTACTGGATTTCAGATCATAATTACCTCATAAAAGTTCTGCAAACTTGCCTTTGAACTTCTTCAAGAATTATTGATCTTTTGCGAAAGGCTTTATCAAAGACTCCTCTCAGTGTTTTATATGATATTTAGACCCCTACAAGTCGGTGTAAAGAAGGAAAAAGAAAAGAGAAAAGAAAGAAAGAAAGAAAAAATGGATGTTAGATGTCAGAACACCTCTCCTCGTGTGTGACATATTACCTCCATACCTCCATATTACTTCTCGGTGGTTGGATATCGGATGAAACACCGTTTCTCATATTTGATATATTAAATCAAGGCTGAGAAATGTTGCATCTCCTGAGGAAAAGAAGAAAGAAAAAAAAAAAATGAAACTTAATATGTAATTAACTGAAAAAAAAGCGACGTGTTCTTAAATTGCCGGCCTTTGTGTAATTTTTGTCAGTGTGATCAATTCTTGGTTTTCAACCCCCGTGACAAGCTGGCCATGTTAATGGTCAATACAATTAAATGTTTTTTTTCGAAAACCACCGACATAGCGGCAGTAATGGATTAATGCCCGTAGGGCGAGTCAAAATAAAAGAGACACGTATATCCCACGATTCGTCTACTCATTAAGCCGTCCAAAAATAGATTTACTATTTAACTAGAGGATTATAAAATAGAACTAAGTTTAAATGTGCACGCTTGCTCACTTACAACGAGAATGCAAGACATACTTCTAACGTGAGTCGAGTTTTCGCGCACTTTCATGAACACTGTTGCTCATTGGTCAGAAATGAAAACTTGTCAAACTGGTTACTCAGTAAATCAGGTTTTCTTTTTAAAGTTTTTCGTCGTGGCCTAGGTTCTATCTTTCAAACTTTTTCTAGGAAAACAGAGATGGAATGACAATTAATAGTGAGGCTTATGATGGTCTTTCGGTTAGTAATACATAAAACGGATTGCAAGCAGGAACACTGAGCAGAGCGAATCGTAAACAAAGGACTTGAAAATTCATCTTGGCAGGTAACACTAGAAAAAAAGAGAACGTCTAAAGTCTACTATTTCACGTCGCGCGTCGAGTTTCTTCACAATTTAGAAGAACCAGAGGTGAAGACTGTTCATTTTCTCGGCAGGGATTGTATTTAATGTACGTTGTTTCTTTCACGGGCTTTCGCCAGCACCATCTCTATCACACAACTTAAGGTCTGTTTTCGTCTTCCCTGTTGTATCTTGACCTTGCAAAGTTTGCATGTTCGATTCATATATAATAAATGTCGACATTTAGTTCTTGATCAAGCAAATTTACTCTAGAAGCTCGGTTTTTAATATTTAAGTTTACAGTTTGGCTTCTTTCCGTTATTTTCTTCGGAAAACGATATATTTTCTGCCATGCAACGTTTGTAGATTAAAACTGGTCAAACCGGTCTTCTGGAGTACAAATACCGTGAGATATTTGTGCTCGTTTTTCGCGTTATTTTTACTTCTTTTAGTGAAGTTGAAGAATAAAACACAATAGGGCCGTTTAAACGAGGAAAAATAAGCCGCGTCTTAAATAGGACGTTTCCCAAATAAGACTCAGACTATCCCGTATACACGACAAATTTCGTTTAAAATTTAGCGAAGACGCGTCCTATCTAAGAACAGCCCCCTCGCGTCTTAACGTGCCGTTTATACGGGAAAGTTTGCGTCTTATTTAGGACGCGTCTACTGAAAGACGCGTCTTATTTTTCCTCGTATAAATGGCCCTAATATCTCTTCCAATAAAACAGCAGGCTTTCTGATTTGTCAACAAGTCACTACCGCCGATGTTGTTTATAAACGTTTACCACCTGCCGGACGTCAAGAAATTAGGCCTTCTGTGATTAATTGACATGCATACCTTTTCATCATATCTCTTACCTTATCGCTAGGCCAGACTCTGGACCCATTGTCGAACCGAAAACGCTTTATAGAAAACTACAGCTCCGTCCACTTTGGAAAGCCTGTGGCTAAAAGCTCTTAATAACAAAACAGTTAGGTAATTACTCAAAACGTTGAACAAAAAAATCATAGCACAAATACTTAGAAATTTTACAGAGAAAGTCCAAGCTGAGCTGACAAACAATGACTGCAAAGGTTTGCAATTTTTATGGCAACGTTTTGCAGCATTAATTTCCCAGGTTTACTACAACAGGAAGTTACTGCAACAGTCTCTAAATACTGGAGTTTTGCAGTAAAATTCCAACCCCATGACAGCAGACGATCACAGCAATTGCAGTTTCGTAGCAAAGTCCGGATTTGTCTCACTGCAAAGATCCTCAATATTCATTTGAGGATCAGATTTGCAGATTTGTCTCCATAGCAACTAGTCGCTTCAAAACGTTCAATTCTCACGTTTTGTAGTGACTGTCTTTAATGCTTTATGACAAAAAGGAATCACTGCAAACGGAGCCCAAATTATTCGAGAAGTTTTGCAGCGAAATTCTAATCGTATGCTGATAGACTATGGCAACAAATAAAGAATCCGTAAATGTAATACTTGTATCCAAAGTCTAATTTTAGGGTCACATGACAATCTCTTCAAAACGATCACAATTATCAGTTGTAACGTTTTGCAGCGAAAGTTCGTTTTTATGATTGATATCGAAGATGTTTGTGGGAGAGGAAGACAGAAAAAAGCTTAATCGGAAATGACTTTAAAAATGAATTGAAGCAGAAAGAGAGTGTTTGCGTAAACTTACGATTTAGATCCGTTAAAACGACGATAGGCGTACTAACACTTCCATCTCCTTTGACAGTAGACGCAAACACTGTGATGCTGTAGTTGGTGTTTGGATTGAGTCCTGTCAGTTTTGCTTCAGTTGTCGGAATATTCACTACCTTTGTCCGTGGACTGCCATCAGGAAGCGCTTGATAGGTAACTGTGTAACTCAGTATAATGCCATTTTGATCAGGAGGAGGAACACTTCCCCACTGCACCAAAATGTTAGTAGCGTTTAAAATGTATCCTTGAATCTTACTTGGAGGAGCGTTTGGTACTGTAAATTAAACAACGACAACAACAACAACAAAATTAAGGAGTAAATTTTGGGTGTGGTCCATTAGGCGTCACCTAAAGGGACGTTTTCCAAGACACCTACAGTCTCCCTTTAGGAAAATAGGGACCTTAAAGCCCTGTCCACGCTAATGCGTTTTCGTTCTAAGACGCATACATTTTGATGCTTTGAGGCCTTCCGATTTTTTCCGTCCTTCCGATTTTTTTATAGCAGGCTCGGTGTTCGCCAGACTGTGCGAGCTATCGTGGTTTTTAATACAAATCATTCTAAACAACTTATTCCTCTTTACTTACTGTCTTCATCTGTTCTTTGGACGATTGGGATGCTGGCTGGTCCTTTGCCTACTCTCGTAGCACCTAATACTTGTATACTGTATTCAGCATACTTAGCGAGATTTGTCAACTCAAATTGCTGCATGGGAGCATCAACGTTCCTTGTTTCCGGTGAATCTGCGCCTTGTGCCCTCTTCCAGATGACAGTGTAGTACCGTACTCTGCCATGCCGCTTGTCTTTAGGGACTTCATCCCACCTCACTAAAATTGAAGTTGAGCTTGTAAAGTTCGCTCTGACATTGGAAGGAGCGGCACCAGGAACTGCAAAAGTAAAGATAAACACATTGGCTAGTGAATGAGTAAGTTCATAAATTGTCCCTGCTTGCAAAAATCAAATGAATGAACGGATTTATTTTAAAAGAAAATGGGTTGTTGCCCCAGGGAGGGAAAGAGAAGAACAACAAGAGAACAAAAATTTTGGATAGCCGTTCGGGTTTTTTTGTTTTGTTTTTGTTTTTGTTATTTTTACCTAGTTCGGAGGTTTTGTTTTTCACATTTTATCACCAAGATATTGCGATCATTGCAAATTTCGGTGTACAGACAAAACGTCCCCTATAATGTTCTTCTGAAAGTACAGCTTCTCCATATCCTTTAAATTTCGACCGGACCTATCAAGGTTGCTGACATTTTCGGATGAGACAAAAAGCCACCCAAAACTTTTTTTCAAACTGTGGATGATGCTATACACTATAACTGTCTACCCAGTGGATGACGCAATTGGTTTTCAAATACTTCCCGTTGTCGAAGGGATCGTGCTCGCAAAAAAACAAAGCCGCGACGGTATTTGTTTTGCTATTCCAAATAAAGTTTCGAAATACTCACTGTTTTCATTTGTAGTAAGTATTATCAGGACGCTGTAAGGTCCATTTCCCTTGCCTGTAGTCACTAAAACACTGACGTTGTAAGACTCATCCTTTATCAGGCCTGTTAGATTCGCCTCTTTTCGAATAACTGTTAAGAGTTACTTGACCGCACTGACTGCTTGATACTTAACCGTATAGTTCTTATAATACCATTTTGGTCCTCAGAAGTCAAGATGACAACCGCACAGGTTGTCGAAAAGTCAGTTACTGTCAACAACAAGAGTCCTAATCGGGACTACGTTCACCCGGACGATCATACTCTAACACCTTATGAAATGACACCTGGGTTCAAAACTTTCACAGCGTGAAAATACTTACGGTCTTCATTTGTAGTAAATTTTGCCGGATCGCTGTAAGGTCCATCCCCTTTCTCAGTAGTCGCTAAAACACTGACGTTGTAAGACTCATCCTTTATCAGGCCTGTTAGATTCACCTCTTTTGTAAAAACCGTCGTCATGTCAAAGGGTCCCAGCACACCGACTGCCCGATACCTGACAGTATAGCTCCTTATGATGCCATTTTGGTCCTCAGAAGGAACATCATTCCATTTTACAAAGATACTGGTAGAAGTTGTGCTGTTTTCTGATACATCTTGAGGAGGAGCATGGGGTCCTAAGGATATTAAAAAATTGATAAGTGCATGTACAACTCACTATTTATATTTTGCTCTTTTTATATAGCACGTATTTTATGTAACTGTTGTTGTTTAACTCAAACAGCTGTATTGTAGTTGAAGGTTAAGGTATGTTGTATCGTAATTCAATAGTATCACTTTAAATTTATCTTTAACTAGATGTAATGATGCGAGTTTACGTATGAAAAGGTGGTGTAAATTAATAAATAAAGAAAGAAAGAATGAATTGCTTAGAAAATAAATAAAACCATTGCCAAGTATAAATATTGATGAGACAATTCTAAGGCTAAGAAGATAAAAGTTAAAAGTAAAGTAAGAGTGGAACGCTAATCTGCTTGTTCTTGGGCCAAATCAAAATATATTTTTCCTTTTGTCCGCTCTTTTCATATTGAAAAATGTGGTTGCCATGGTGCAAAGAAAGGTAAGTCTTACAGCTCACCATTCGGACAAACTGTAGTCAGCATTTACCAGGTGCACTATGTACGTATGTTGTATGCTGTTCAAGAATTATAAAACTATTTCGTATTTACTGCGCATTTCTATTTCTAACCAGGTGAATGATTAAGAAGTAAAATTTAACAGCGGTTGCGATAAAATGTCCTCAGATAAAATGTCAGTGCTAGCTGGCACTTACCAGCCGCCGTTTGAATACATCACTCTATTATATGCCGCGCAACAAGTCAAGAAAACGTAGTTTACTTACTATCTTGATCCGTTCTAACAACAAGAACAGAAGGCGGTCCATCTCCTTTAACTGTAAATGCAGCCACTGAAATATTGTAATCAACAAACTCCTTTAGCCCTGTTAGGTTGGCCTGACGATCGTTAGGACCAGCTGGTACAATGCCATTGTCATTCTCTGTCAGTGACTTGTACAATATAGTGTAACCAGTTATGATACCATTCCGTAGCTCAGCTTGCACTTCGTCCCACGATACTGAAATGCTGGTTGAACTGGTGTTATGTCCTCTCAGATTCTGTGGTGCGCCAGCAGGCTCTGAAAAACAAGTTCAAAGTAAGAGAAAACAGTGTCTTGTTTGTTTAAAAAAAAAAAATGTTTCCCACTTCGTAATGATTGCGAAAAAGACTTTAGTATTGGGGTGATGTGACAAAACTTAGGCGCGCAGTAAATAAGCCTGGCACTTGCGGTTTCCAAATTTCGAAAATAGTGAACGCTGTAAAGCAGGCTATTTACAGCAGTCTAATCGACTTGTGATGAAGGCTTGACCCAGCCTGGAACTTCCTGATATGACGAATGTTATAGAGATGGATAGTAGAATGCGCTACCGCAAGTTTTGGATATAAGAGCAGACACAACCATCTGGGAGTCGAACCAAGCACCCAGATTCCTTGCGGACGAGATAGGAGCCAAATCAGCTTAACCAACCTCGATGCCGTTTATAGACACCTTAGCCAGCTGTTGTCGACTGCTAACCAATAGAAACTCCGTCCTCTCATCATTTAACCACAGCATACCACCTCTCATCCAAGCACACATCAAGAATGCAGTTCTCCAGCGCAGTCACGACTTCGAGTTTGTTCAAACTGTCAGATAGTATGAATGACACATACAGCTGAATGTCATCGACATAGGCATGCACAGAAGGGAGGTGCAAACGCAGGATCTCAAACAGCTTGCTAGTATAGATCGTAAAAAATAGCGGGCCTAAGCAAATCTGTTTAAGACACTGCCGTTAACAAAAATACGCTGCACTCTTCCCTCTAGGTAAGATTAAAGCCAGAAGAGCGCATGACCTCGTAAGTCGAACAGTGAATGCAACCTTTGAACCGAATTTAAAATGGCGCTCAGATCAAATAATGCAAATTACTATATATACATTGTACTCATTATCTGTCTTGTCATTGGCTAAGAGCCTACCGCTAATTTTGGAAATCAGCGCAACTTACAGGGCCGAGTTGTTCAAAGCTGGGTTAAGATTACCCAGGGTTAGTGCAAGATTTGAATTCAGATATGAAAGCTTAAAAAGCATTTCAATTTTAATTCTTTTTGTCTACAAGTTGGAAGCTCTACAAATAACTGAGAAAATCACCGGAGAAAATGGTTTTGAACACAAGAAAAGGAAACCCGGGTTAAATTTAACCCCGTGCTATGAGCTAATCGGCCTTCGAACAGCTGGACCCAGATTAGTCAGTTATCTGCTAGCAGATAATTGACTAATCTGTATTTTGCGTGCTCAATGCATGATTTCCAATAACTTTTATATCAATTCAAGTTCCTTGCGAAGGGTTTTTTTTTTTGGTCAAATCAATGTATAATAAAACAATTTGTCACAACAATGTATACTAAAAAAAATATTAGATTCAGTTTTTATGAAACCTACGTTTTCGGATGGGACAAAAAGCCACACGCCAAAACTTCGTTCAAACGATCTATGATGCTATACTAACATTATAACTGTCTATCCAGTGGATGACGCAATTGGTTTTCAAATACTTCCCGTTGTCGAAGGGATCGTGCTCGCAAAAAACAAAGCCGCTACGGTATTTATTTTGCTATTCCTAATAAACGTTTAGAAATACTCACTGTTTTCATTTGTAGTAAGTATTATCGGGACGCTGTAAGGTCCATTTCCCTTGTCTGTAGTCGCTAAAACACTGACGTTGTAAGACTCATCCTTTATCAGGCCTGTTAGATTCGCCCCTTTCGTAAAAACCTTCGTAGTATTAAAGGGTCCCAGCGCACCGACTACCCGATATCTGACAGTATAGTTCCTGATAATGCCATTTTGGTCCTCAGAAGGAACATCATCCCATTTTACAAAGATACTGGTGGAAGTTGTGCTGTTTGCTCGTATATTTTGAGGGGGAGCATGAGGTCCTAAGGATAAAAAAAAAGATAAGTGCATGTACAACTCAGTATTTATATTTTGCTCCTTTTACTGCTCGTCTTTTATGTAACTGTTGTTGTTTAAATCAAACTGTATCGTAGTTCAAGGTTAAGGTGTCTTGTATCGTAATTCAATGGTATAACTATAAATTTATCTTAAACTAAAGAAGTAAATGTTGTGATGTAATTTTACCTATATTTAAAAGGTTGGTGTTGATAAATAAATAAAGAACAAATAAAACCATTACCAAGTATAAATATTGATTAGACAACTCAAAGGCTAAGAAGATAAAAGTTAAATTCGAAACGTTCAATGCCGGGAAAGTAACGTTAGAATGGAACGCTAATCTGCTTGTCATTGGGCTAAATTAGAACATATTTTCATATCAAAAAATGTGGTGGTCATGTTGCAAAGAAAGTAAGTCTTACAGCTTACCATTCGGACAAGCTTTAGTCAGCATTTACCAGGTGTTATAAGGTGTACCATCTACGCTGGGTTGTTATGTTGTTCAAAAATTATAAAACTATTTCGTATTCGCTATCCATTTCTTTGTTTAACCAGGTGAATGATTAAGCAGTAAATTTTAATGACGATTGCATAAAAACGTCCTAAGGCAAAATGTCAGTGCTGAAACTTATCCGTGCCGCCGTTCGAATACATATGCCGGCAGACACACCAGGAAAACATAGGTTTACTTACTATCTTGATCTGTTCTGACAACAAGAACAAAGGGCGGTCCATCTCCTTTCACTGTAAATGCAACCACTGAAATATTGTAGTCAACAAACTCCTTCAGCCCTGTTAGGTTAGCCTGACGATCATCAGGACCAGTTAGTACAAATCCATTGTCATTCTCTGTCAGTGACTGGTACGTTATATTGTAACCAGTAATGATACCATTCTGAAGATCAGCTTGCACTGGTTCCCATGATACTGAAATGCTGGTTGAACTGGTGTTATGTTCTCTCACATTCTGTGGTGCTCCAGCAGGCTCTGAAAAACAAGTTCAAAGTAAGAGGGAACCATGTTTTCCGTTTCAGAATAAATTTTTTTCCCATTTCGTAAGGAATAAAAATACTTTTTTAGGTGTGGATTTACATTTTAGTCCCTAGAGATTCCAAGTGAGTACATAACAACCGACTGGGTAATACCAGAATTGTACTTACGGTCTTCATCTGTAATGACAATAATAGGCTCACTCTTGTTTCCACCCCCCTTGGCAGTAGATGCAAACACCGTGATGCTGTAGTTGGTAAATTTTTTCAATCCTGTCAATGTAGCATTTGTTTTTGGAGCAATCACTATCTCCTTTCCTGAATCACCAGCAGGTAACTCTGCGTAGATGACTGTGTAATTCACTACAATACCATTCTGATTGTCTGCTGGAACTTCATCCCACTGTACAAAAATGCTTGTAGAGGTTACATTGTTTCCTTTGACTTTAGTTGGGGGAGCATTTGGTACTGCAATAACATTATAGTCTTACAAAAACCATTGCACATACATTGAAACAGGAGCCCATAACCTGTAGTGAGCAACTTCCATGTACTCGTGTCACGGCGTTTTCACCGACAAGTTTATTTTTAGAAAGGTTTTGGCGAGAATTTAGAATATCAAAGTCCCACAAACCAGTCAGCAAAACCTACAGGCCTAAAAATGATAACTTTTGCCTTTTAATGACGTTACGTTTTTTGAGGTCTTATACTTCCAATGCGTTCATAGACGAGGCGGAGATCCCATTTTCGCGGGAAAAAGTGCCCCAAAACGGTCTAAAAACGCCGTGAAATAGGGCTAGTATGGGAGTTTCTAGCTCTGGATAATGCGTTCCTGATTAAAATCAAAACTAAAAATAACTTTCTACGTTCGGTTTTTACGTGAGTACAGTTTAAGCTCCCGTAAGTGAAGGATAAAGCGCAAATGAGCCTTTTTTGTCGGATCATGGGTGGTCATTATCAAGCATAGAGTTATTCGTCTACGGAAGAGTCTAATAAAAGAAAACAATATGAGAGCCGAAAATAGCAAGTAGTCCTCCGACAAAAATATGTCCCACTAAAATTAAGTCTCCCGTTGGACGTAATACCCACCTGCGGTAGGAGATTGATAGAGGACATTATGACTGGGCAGATCAAATACTACAAGTAGACACCACCATTTTGGAGTTGAAGATACTCTCATCGCTTAAAGATGTCTAAAAGTCAAGGATATATAATATGTTGATTCTTTTCTAGTTTTGTCCCACTAAAATGGTGCTACTTGGTCGGGTCGGACATATGTACCAGTTTACACTGTTCCAGACCGAACAAAATTTGTCAAAGATAGTTATCAATTACCAAGAGAGAATGATCATTCTCTCTTGCAATTACCGGAGTAACGTAACCAGTCATGATCAGTGGTATTATCCCTTTTTACATTACACTCTTTACATTTTTCTACTCGGACACATATGTACATGTACTGCAATCCAAGACCTTTTAAAGAATTGTATAAGTGCTGAAAATTAAGTGGCCATAACATGCAACGTGACTAATTTTGAATTTTGCCTGGACCTTAGAAGCAGCTGAGCAATGTTACTTAACGATTTTTTTACCTTCTTCATCCGTGGTTGTGGTGATTACCGAGCTTACAGCACTGACACCAACTTTGTTAGTAGCAAACATCCGTATGTAATATGTCCTTCCAGGATGTAGGTCTACAAGAGAAGCACTTGTGAAGGTGCTTGATACCACACAACCACTACTTGACAATCCTTGACATCTAGCCTCTGTAAATGTTTGATTATCTGTACTGATCTCTACAGTGTAGTTAAGAATATCACTGTTGCCATTGAAACCAGGTGTCCAGGACATATTCACAACTCGTGAGGTCTTAGTGATAACTGTCACATTCTCTGGTGGGCGTGGGAAAGCTACATAAAGCAAAATAAAACTAAATGCATAAAAGAATAAAAAGATTGAGTTTTAGAAAATGACATTAAAAGCTTAGAAGCTGGCTTTACAGGAGTAATACCATTAGCGGTAAACCATCTATTCACATTGTGGCAAGGGAGGTTAAGAATCCCACATTTCTGGGAGCAAACCAGTTGGCTATTTACAAGAGTGACTGTATTAGGATTTGAACTCAGGACAAACAAGGACAAATACTGCAAGCGGTTAGGGAGTGGATTAAACTCGGGGCCTTTGGATTACAATTCCAGAACTCTAACCGCTCGGCTACACTGTCTCCTATAGACTCCTGGAATTCACAGCTGTATCGGCTGGAACATTTTGAACTAGTGGCAAGGCAGATATTAATACAAGTTTCTGCAACAGTTACTGCATGCTTGAACAGACACCATATCAGTAGGAATATAGGTAAATATCATGGAATGAACTTTTGTATGCAGAACAACTCGTCGGGGATCTTTATTTGTCCAAGTCATAGTAGAATGAAGTCTGAAAAAAACCGTTTAGACCTCTGTTTAATCATGGTGGTGCCCAAATAGAGTTTTTGGGATCGCTAGATTGGCTTCAAGTTGCAATAGGCCCGTGGGAAAGATTGGACATGCAAAGGCAGGGTTCCTTCATGATTAATTTTCTCTGTTTTCTTGAAAAGCAACCAAAAAGAACAATGCAAAACGTCACACCAAACAGCAATATTTGTAAAACGAGCAACAGACTGCCAAAAGACCTGAGGATCGACATATAACGTACAACAAAGGCGCGACCTAACGCTCAATAAAAGTACGCTATTTTTATAGAGTATGTGCTTTGCTATGTACTTCCTACCTTCTAACTTACAGCTGTAGCATAGACGAGCCAATATTTGTTTAAATTTGCTAAGAAAACCATTATTATTATTATTATTATTAGCTTTTCACCATCCTCTGAAGTTACCGAAATTCACAAGAATTGAGGCTGTCAGACTTTTGATATGGAAAGTTATTATTTTGTTTCAACTCGGTGAAACCAAGAGAAATGAGCTTGGTGAAACTCATATTCGGCTGCATTCGGCCTTCATCACCCCTGCTTGAGCTGCTGAATGAAGCTGAAATATAGGTTCAAGGAGATAAAAAAAAAAAAAAAAAAAGATCCTTT